>JAJEJO010002225.1:0-30818 GCA_020662805.1 Glaucomys volans | reverse complement strand
ATCCATATTGGTTTCCCCCTGTAGGTAATCTGCTGCTTTTCTCTTGCATCCTTTAAAATTCTATCTTTGTTTTGTATGTTAGGTATTTTCATTATAATGTGTCTTGGTGTGAATCTGTTGTAATTCTGTGTGTTTGGTGTCCTGTAAGCCTCTTGTAATTGATTTTCCATCTCATTCATCATATTTGGGAAATTTTCTGGTATTATTTCATTGAACAGATTATTCATACCCGTGGTTCCTATCTCTGTGCCTTCCTCAATCTCAATAACTCTTAAATTTGGTCTTTTCATGATGTCCCATATTTCTTGGAGGTTTTGTTCATGATTCCTAACCATCTTCTCTGTTTGTTCCACTTTGTTTTCAAGATTAAATATTTTGTGTTCATTGTCTGAGGTTCTGTCTTCCAAGTGATCTATTCTGTTAATTATGCTTTCTATTGAGTTTTTGACTTGGTTTATTGCTTCCTTCATTTCCTTGTTTCCTTCAAGGATTTCTGTTTATTTTTTTTTCAGAACTTCTATCTCTTTATTGAAATGATTTTTTGCTTCCTGCAATTGCTCTATTAGCTGATTATTCATAGCCTGAATCTGCTCTCTCGTCACATCATTCTCTTCTCGGATCATTTTAATTATGAACATTCTGAACTCCCTTTCTGTCATGCTGTCATGTCCTTCTACCATGCTGTCTTTGGGTTCTCTTGATATATCATCTAGGTTTGTTTGGGACACTTTCTTCCCATGTTTTCTCATGTTGCTCATGTATCTTCCCAAATCAGAGGGATTGCAATTTCCCTGTAAAGACTTAAAGTGTCCCTGCAGATTTCCAGTAACTCACCTGATGTTTGAGAGGTGCTTGATCAAGCGGTGACCCAAGAAAGCTGCTGTCCCACTCCCTCCAGGTTGGGAATGATCAATGCTTCTGGGCAGAGTCAACCTGGTGTTGATAGACAATCAGATATAGCAAGGTGCTAGACCCTGGGCCAAGGTGTGGACCTGAGCACTAGACCAAGTTGGGGTGGGGGCACAGAACTGTGCTCAGTGATGGAGACACTGGGCTTGAGAGTCCAGGCAGGCCTGAGATCCTTGCTGGGGGCTCAGTCGGTGGCAGGTGGTCACTCTCTGCCAGGAAAGCTGTAAAATGGCACCGAATGGCCTAAACTCCCTGCTGGAGCTGGCGACTGCCTCCGCTCCAGGCCAGATCTCACCAGGAGCCACAGCACCATGGCCCCGCCAGAAGACCTGAGCTCAGCTCTGAGGACTCAGGCAGCCGAAGATGGTCTCTCTCTGCCAGGGAAGCTGTAAAATGGCGCCGAAGGGCCTAAACTCCCCGCTGGAACTGGTGACTGCCTCTGCTACAGCTGGTTTCTGTGTTTGATGTTCATAATTAGAAAGTCCTTACATAGTGCAAGGTTGAAAAGAATATATTTTTGTATTGTCCCAGAAATTTCTTGGGGGTGTGTACCTGTGTGTGTGTGTGTGTGTGTGTGGTTCTTTGTGTGTCTTTTAAAATAGTTTTTTAGTTATATAAGGACACAATATCATTATTTATTTATTCTTAAGTGGTACTGAGGATTGAACCCAGTGCCTTGCATGTGCTAGACAAGCACTCTACCACTGAACTACAACCCAAGCCCCTTGGCATGTTATGTTTTTTTTGTTCTAATTAGTTATATATGACAATAGAATGCATCTTGATGCATAATATGTAAATGGAATATAACTTCTCATTCTTCTGGCTGTACATGATGTACAATCACATTGGTCATGTAATCATTGTACATAGGGTAATAATGCCTGATTCATTCTACTGTCTCTTCTACCCCCATGCCCCCTCCCATCCTTTCATTCCCCTCTGTCTAATCCTAAGTACCTCTATTCTTCCCTAGCTCCCCACCTCTTATTGAATTAGCATCTGCATATCAGAGAAAATGTTTGTCATATGGTTCTTTGGGATTGGTTTACTTCACTTAGCATAATATTCTCCAGTGTCATCCATTTACCAACAAATGCCATAATTTCATTCTTGTTTAAGGCTGAGTAATGTTCTATTGTGTATATGTACCACATTTTTTTACCCATTCATCTGTTGAGGGGCATCTAGATTGGATCCATAGTTTAGCTATTGTGAATTGAGCTGTTGTATGCATTGATGTGGCTGCATAGTGGTAGTTTGCTGATTTTAAGTGGTTTGGGTATAAATGAGTCAAATGGTGGTTCCATTCCAAGTTTTCTGAGGAATTTCCATACTGCTTTCCGTAGTGGTTGCATCATTTTGCAGCCATGCCAGCAATGTATGAGCGTACCTTTTTCTCCACATGCTTGCCAACACCTATTGTTGCTTGTGTTCTTGATAATTGCCATTCTGACTGCAGTGAAATGAAATCTCAGTGTAGTTTTGACTTGCATTTCTCTAGCTGCTAGAGGTGTTGAACATTTTTTATGTATTTGTTAATTTATTGTATTTCTTCTTCTCTGAAGTGTCTGTTCAGTTCCTTAGCCCATTTATTGATTGGGTTATTATTATTTTTTTGGTATTAAGTTTTTTGAGTTCTTTATATATCCTGGAGATTTATGCTATATCTGAGGTCCATAATGAGGTCACATTCTGTAGGCTGTCTCTTCATGGTCTTGATTGCTTCCATTGCTGTGAAGGAGATTTTTAATTTGATTCCATCCCATTTATTGATTCTTGATTTGATTTCTTGTGCTTTAGTGGTCTTGTTAAGGAAGTCAGTTCCTAAGCTGACATGGTGAAGATTTGGGACCACCTTTTTTTCTATTAGTTGCAGTGTCTCTGGTCTAATGTCTGAGTTCTTGATCCACTTTGAGTTGAATTTTGTGCAGGGTGAGAAATAGGGGTTTAATTTTATTTTGCTACATATGGATTTCCAGTTTTCCCAGCACCATTTGTTGAATGGGCTATCTTTTCTCCAATGTATGTTTTTGGCTCAATTGTCTAGGATGAGATAAGTGTATTTATATGGATTTTTCTCTGTGTCTTTTCTGTACCATTGGTCTACGTGTCTGTTTTGGTGCCACTACCATGACATTTTTGTTGCTATGGCTCTGTAGTATAGTTTAAGGATCTGGTATTGTGATGCCTCCTGATTCACTCTTCTTGTTAAGAATTGCTTTGGCTATTCTGGGTCTCTTATTTTTCCAGATGAATTTTATGATTTCTTTTATAGTTCTATGAGGAATGTCATTGGGATTTTAATAGGAATTGCATTAAATCCGTATAACACTTTTGGAAGTATGGCCATTTTGACAATGTTAATTCTGCCTGTCCAAAGGCATGGAAGATCTTTCCATCTTCTAAGATCTTCTTCAATTTCTTTCTTTAGTGTTCTGTAGTTTTCATTGTAGTTATCTTTCACATCTTTTGTTACATTGTTTCCCAAATATTTTATTTTTTTGAAGCTCTTGTGAATGGGGTAATTTTCCTAATTTCTCTTTCAGTAGATTCATCACTGATGTATAGGAACACATTTGATTTATGGATATTAATTTTTTATCTTGCTACTTTGCTGAATTCATTTATTAGTTCTAGAAAATTTTTGGTGGAATTTTTTGGATCTTCTAAATATATAATCGTGTTATTGGCTAATAATGATAGTTTGAGTTCATCTTTTCCTGTTTGTATCCCTTTAATTTCTTTCTGATTGCTCTGGCTAGAGTTTCAAGAATAGTGTTGAATAGAAGTGGTAAAAGATGACATCCATGTCTTGTTCCAGTTATTAGGAGGAATGCTTTCAATATTTTTCCATTTAGAATGATATTGGCCTTGGGTTTAGAATATATAGCTTTTATAATGTTGAGGTATGTTCCTACTATCCCTATTTTTTCTAGTGTTTTGAGCACGAAGGGGTGCTGTATTTTGTCTAATGATTTTTCTGCATATATTGCTTTGCATGGTATTTGATATGTATGAATTTCAGTCATCACAGTTTAGTTAATAAAAATCAGTTTCCAAAAAACTGTTCAAATTTTACTGACCACAGTTTATTAACTATGAGTAATTGCAAAAAGCACATATTTTATTGTGATATCTTTAGTTTACAAATCACTATGATCTACTATTTACCTAAAAAATCAATAGTAGATCAGTGGCCAGTCATGGGTCTTCTTTCAGTGTCTGTCAGTTACTGGTCACTGTGCGTTGGTTTTTCATCCACAGACAGCAAATTGTGTAGGTATGTTGCCTCTTTGTGTCCCAATGATAGACATATGTGAAATTTCATAAAAATCAATAATCAAAAGAGGGAAAATTGGCCAACAAAAATGAAAGTGCAACAAAGAAACAAGAAGTAATGATGCCGAAAGTGAAATTTGAATTGAATATAAATTGGATTATAGGAGGGAAAGTGACCATGAGAACACCACCACTGTTCAAGAGAACTGCAGTTGGAGGATCAGATTTACCAACATAAATTCTGAGAAGTGGCATTGACAAAAAAAAAAAAAAAGAAAGAAAGATGTCCCAGAGGAAGTAACACTGGCAAAATCTTCACATTGAAGGAACTCTGAAACAATTCACAACTTTGAAAACACAAAGAATAAAACAGTAGAAGCAGACTAAACTTAAAAGAGAATGAAAATTTGCCAAGACATGAAAAAGATGCTCATTTTATGCCACAAATTACACAAGAAGAAGATAATCACGATTGAAAGTTTTCTTGAGAAATAAGTTACTTTAGAGAAAAAGAAGTAAAGAACTTGGGCTGGGATTGTAGCTCAGTAGTAGAGCGCTTGCCTAGCATATGTGAAGCACTGGGTTCAATTTTCAGCACCACATGTAAATAAATAAAATAAAAGAACTGAATTCTCAATGTCTTTAATATTTTTAAATGACATCATGCTAAATATATAAAAATTTTGCTATTGGTTTATGTTCCCATGTATTCATCATCAACAGTTGGAGAATTATGAACATTTCAACTGTTATGGTTTGGATGCGAGGTGTCCCCCAAAAGCTCACATGTGAGACAAGGCAGGGTTCAGAGGAGAAATGATTGGGTTATGAGAGTCTTAACCCAATCAGTTAATTAATCCCCTGATGGGGATTTACTGAGTGCTAACTGAAGTGGTAGGCTGTGTCTGGAGGAGGTGGAAATTGGGGCATGGCTTTGGGGTGTATGTTTGAATCTGGCCAGTGGAGACCTCTCTGCTTCCTGCTGTCATGTGAGCTGCTTCCCTCTGCCACACTCCTTGCCATGATGTTCTTCTGCCTCACCTTAAGCCCTGTGGAATGGAGCCAGCCTTCCATGGATGGAGACTTCTGAAACCATGAGCCCCCAAATAAACTTCTCAGCCTCTAAAATTGTTCTGGTTGGATCCTTTTAGTCACAGCAGTGAAAAAAGCTATGACTAAATTTGTAAAGGTCACAGGAAAATTGGTGATGCTTTCCATTGATCATAAGATCGTTCTGCGTGGTCTGGGCTGGCGCAGTCATTTCTGTGACAGCGCGATGCTGTGCGGCGTGAGCACCGCCTGGACTCAGGCAGATGATGCATTCACCTGGGTAAGAAAAATGACTCCCAGGAGATGACGCTGACCTCCAGGACGAAGGTGCTGCCACAGAGTTATGTGGGGACACTGTCGCTCAGGAGGTCTGTCCTCATAATCCATTTATTAATAATGTGTTCTCAAGCTTTTGCTTGAAAAAGTAGGTGGGATTTTTGACTCTGGTTTCCTGCATTTGCATCCCTATTTCCTTTCTTTCAGGAAAGGAGACCGTCTAGGTAAAAAAAAAAAAAGACACAAAAAAACCCACAGCCTTGCTTTGCATTAGTTGCTGTGTCAGGGAGGGTGTTAGTTCTTATTCCAGCACTTTCATATGAAGTCATCCTGGCCACTTAATCTTCCAGCGCAGTGACACAACAAAACCCTCTCAGTCTAATGGGTTCAGGCACATCTCTCCTGGGCTGGTAGCCAGAAATGGATTGATGTGCTGGTTAAAAGATGGAAAACACAAAGAATTTTTCAAGCCAAGGGATAAACAACAGAAAGAAAGAAATGCAGTTTCTGTTAATGGCTATAAGTGAGAATTTTTGCTTAAAATCTCAATGATGCTCCACAGTGCAGTGAAAATGATTTATAACACCAGCAAGGACTGGCTGGGCTTAATGGGGTCACTTGATTTAAATGCCTCAAAAAGAACTGTTTCTATTTTGGGCCCAATAAAGGAGTCTGCAATGGTATACATGAGCAAATTTAAAAAGGTAAATCATGCCTACGATGTGATCTATTTAAGGAGAGAGAATCCTGAGAAGAAAGCTGGACAGTGAGACATGAGATAGAGTCTTAGACAAAATGCACAACACAACCACATCTCTGGAGGAAAGGTGCACAAAAGACAGAGCCATTTTATTTTTATTTTTAGATGTTCTACCTCTGACTCCACGGTGTAATTTGAGGAACTCAAAGACCTGTCTTATCAGATATGTGTCCTTGCTAAGCTCTGATATTTCCTATGTTTAGTATCTTTAGTCTGATTTCTTTTCTTTCTTTCTTTCCTTTTTTTTTTTTGGTACTGGGGATTGAACTCAGGGGCACTAGACCACTGAGCCACATCCCCAGCCCTATTTTGTACTTTATTTAGAGACAGGGTCTCACTGAGTTGCTTAGGGCCTCGCTAAGTTGCTGAGGCCGGCTTTGAACTTTCGATCCTCCTGCCTCAGCCCCCCAAGTGCTGGGATTACAGGCGTGCGCCACCGCACCCGGCTTAGTCTGATTTCTTAAGAGTCTTTCTGGATCTGCCTTTGACTAGTAGCATGACCTTGAACAAGTAATTTATATTTCAGCTTCTTCCCTATAAAATGAGGGGTCTGAAGGAATAAATCTCTAAAATGTCTTTCTATTCGATGGCTTCCTGACTCTGAAAATCTGCATGAGAGATGCCTTTAATTGAAGGAACATTTGGTATCCATAAATTAATTTTAATGAATTAAATTTTAATGACATAAAAGCCGAACATTGTTCTAGAAAGGATTTAAGGTGATACATCCAGTCAGTGTTCTCCATGAAACAGAAATCAGTAGGATACATAAAGTTATATAAAAGGAGATGTATTATGGGAACTGACTCACGAGATTCTAGAGGCCAAGAAGGCCCACCATATGCCATCCGAAAGCTGGAAAAACCAGGAAAGCCAGTGGTGTGATTCAGTCTGAGTCTAAAGGCCTGAGGACTGAAGACTGTGGGCCACTGTTATAAATCCCAGTCAAAGACAGAGGCCAGAGAACTGGGGGAAAGACGGTAACATTGTGGAAGAACCGAGGTGCTGGATGTGAGTCCCGGGGTTTGAAGGCCGAAGAACCAGAACCTTCCTTACCTGAGGGCAGAAAAGATGGACATACCAGGTCAAGGAGAGAGCAACTTCACCCTTCCTCTGCCTTTTTGTTCTATTTAGGCCCGGGGGATTGAAGTATGCCTGCTTACACTGTGAAAACAGATTGTCTTTGCTCAGTCTACCAATTCAAATGCTAATCTTTTACAGGAACATCCTTACATACATAATAAAAAATAATATTTATCAGCTATCTTAACATTTTATATAAATTTACATATATCCTACATTAATTATATAATTATATATTTTATAAAATATATATACATCTTAAATAAATAGATATATCTAAAGCCTGAGAACCAGAGAAATCAAAGGTGTAAATAACAATCTGAGAAGAGAAGATGAGATGAGATTCTCTATCTCAAGCGGTAGGCAGAAAAAAAATGGAGAGGTGATGAATTCCTTCTTTTTCTGCCTTTTGTTCTATTCAGTCTTGTTTTTTGTTTGCTTTTGTACTGGGGATTGAACCCAGAAGTGCTTCCACTGAGCCACATCCCAGCCCTTCTTTATTTTTCATATTGAGACAGGTTCTGCTAGGTTGCTGAGACTAGCCTTAAACTTGTGATCTGCCTGCCTCAGCCTCCTGAGTCACTGGGATTCCAGGCACCTGCCTGGGTTAGGACTGTCTTAATGCATTTGTATGGCTATAACAATAGTACAGACGGAGTAGTTTATAAGGGATTTGTTTCTCACAGTTCTGGATGCTGGGAACTCCAAGGTTGGTGTCTGGTGAGG
Organism: Glaucomys volans; assembly: GCA_020662805.1. Taxonomy (NCBI): domain Eukaryota; kingdom Metazoa; phylum Chordata; class Mammalia; order Rodentia; family Sciuridae; genus Glaucomys; species Glaucomys volans. The sequence continues at coordinate 22,732 of JAJEJO010002225.1, read as the reverse complement.
GCTGCTTTCTCTGCTTCAGGATGGTGTCTTGCTGCATCTCCCTAAGGGAGGAATGCTGTGTCCCTGCATGGAGGAAGGGTCAGAAGGGGGAAACTCACCCTCATCACACCCTCTTATGAGGCACTAACCCCTTCATGGGGTGGAGCTATCATGGCCTAATCACTTCTCAAAGGCTCCACCTCTTCATACCATTGCATTTGGGATTAAGTTTCAACCTGGTTTTCGAGGGAACACAAACATTCCGACTATAGAAAAACTTTCAACAGATTAGATGATCCCTTCCCACTTTGGGGAGTGAACTCTACTTTACTGAGACCACCAATTCAAATGCTAATCTCATTCAGAAACACTGGCATGGACACATCCAGAAATGTTTACTGAGGACAGTCACGGCTCAGTGAACCATCACAGGTGATTTCGGATTTCAGGGAATGAGGAGACGTGACAACCAAATACAATGTGTGACTCATGACTAGAACTCAGGTCAAGGGCACAAAGGCTGTTCAGCAGATGGTGAGAGAAATGTGAGTGCATCGGTGTTATGTGGTGCTATTGAATTAATGTTCGTTCTCTTTCATGTGACCGGGTGACGTGGTTGTGCAGGCTACGGACCTTGTGCATGAGAGATGCAGGTTGGAAAGCTGAGGGCTGAGCTGCCACGAAGTCTCCTGTGTATTCTCTGCAGGATTGGCAAAAGAGAAGTGTGTCTAAATACGGTGAGCAATGGCGCAAATGTGACAAGACGCCAACAGCTGGTGAGCCTAGTGTGGGACCTACTGTTGTACCATCTCTTCTATGAGTTTAAGTTTTTATATTTTTTTCAGGCATTTTTCACTGAGTCTTTGAAATGTTTATCTCCTTCTGTAAACTTTCTGGCAACATTTCCGGGTGCACATCCTTACATGTATTTTTACCCTCCCCCTGCCAAGCAGAGAGGAGAAAGACATGTCATCTCCTAAGTTCCCAGTTTGTGACACACTCCTATTAATTCTATTGGGGATTTCTCTGGCACGGTGTTTCTCAATGTGTGGTCTGTGAACCACCATAAGCCTGCAGAATACTGAACCTGCCCCAGACCTTCTGAAGTTCTGGAGCTGGGACCCAGGATGCTGAGATCTACAAGCTTGCCTGTGATTCTTTTGCACACTCAGGATGGAGAAACTCTGCCCTAGCATCTGACTTCACACTTAGCACCACCAAAAGCACCCTCAACGGTATGGAATATGAACACAAATTTGCATGGAAAATTATTTTTGGAGGTACTGGGGAATGAAATTGACCAAATTATGTTATGTGCATGTACATATATGTAACAACAAAGCCCACTATTATCTATAATTATAATGCACCAAAGAAAGATTGAAAATAAAAATAAAATTACTTTTGGCAGGTTACATTAGAAGTTTTTAAATTAAGATATGAATAAAACAGCATGAGAGCATATGCAGAGAACCTAAGAACCACTCAGTCTGTTTTGTGCTGCTGTGTACCAAAGGTAAGGAATTTACAATGAACAGAAACATATTGACTCCTGACTCTGGAAGTGGGGACGTTCAAACTGACGGATCAGCATCATGTGAGGACCTTCTTGCTGCATCAGCCCATGGCAGGAGACAGCAGGGCAAGAACGCGGGGAGTTTGAGAGAGAGAAGGGGGTGGACTTGTCCTTTTATAAGACACACATTCCCATGACAAGGAACCCACTGCCATGACAATGACACTGATCATTTATAAAGAGCAGACTCCTCACAACCGGAACATTCCCTAAGGACCCCACATCCAACACCTCCTCTTTGGGGACTGAGTTTCTAATAAAATGCCTCTCAAACACTCCCCCAGCCCCTCATGAGTGCTTGAGATTGAAATCTGAATCAGGAGCTAATCAGAGGTGCAATACCATCTCTGTAACCTGTTGCTCACTTGTGACAAGTGAGGGATCACTGGGGAAGGAAGAGGAGGGACTACTAATGGGACAGGTTTCTTTGTCGGGTGAGGAAAACATTCTGTAATTGATTATGGTTGACCGCACAGTCCTGTGATCATACTCTCACTCATCAGAGTGTGCCCCTAAGTGGGTGGATTGCATGGTGTGTGAATTGTCTCAATAAAGCTGTTACATGTGTTCTAAAAATCACTAGAACTGGGCACAGTGGTTCACACCTGTAATGCCAGTGACTCAGGAGGCTCGGGCAGGCAATAAATAAATTAATCAAGGTAAATTAAACTGCTGGAAACCCATCTAGGGGCACAAGGTACAGAAGGGGATGAGGCCTCCTTATGATTTATACTGACTCCCTGGCCCAGCATCAGCAGCTACCCATTACAAAGGCTAAGGGAAAACTGCAGGAAACTAGTTATCTAAGCTGGGAGAAAGCTAAGTGCTAAGTTTTGGGTATGACTTTGAGTGTGTCCCCCAAAGGTGCTGGGACCACAGTGTGGTGATATTGGGATGTGGGACCTTTAAGAGATGGAGCCTCGTGGAGGGCCTTAAGTCAACTGGGGGCACTGCCCTGAGAAGGAACTGCGAGACTCTGGCTTCCTCTCTGGCCATGTGACTTCTCCCTCCCACACACTCTCCTGCCATGATGCCATGAGGTCCTTACCCAGGCAGAGCTGACGCTGGTGCCATCCCTTCAAACTTCCAGAACCGAGAGCTAAATAAACCTCTTTTCTTTATGAAGTTGGCCTGCCTCAGGGATTTTCCATATAGTAACACAACAGACTAGCATATTAATCATGAAACTTTTCAAGAAGCATGGATAAAAATGAAAAAGACCCATTTCTTATGTGTCACCTACCCATTACATCTGTTTTTAAATAGATCAAGTAAGCAGAAGGATGATAAAGATGAGGTGGGAAGTAGGCTACATTTTAGTCAAAATTTAATATATTATTTTAAATGTGACAGTGCGTCTGAAGAGCTGACACCAGGATGACGTGGGCTGAGATGAGTGGGCTTGTTCATGTACTGTTATTATAATAATTGAATTTTCAGAAGCAAGGATTTATAGTCACCTGTAACTGCTAGCCTGTATCCTCTGGTATCACTTGATGTTTTAGGGGAATCTCAAAACTCGCTGCTTCATTTGTTTTGAGTTTCTAAGTCTCAGCAACAGTAACTTGGCCTCTTCTTTAAGCAGTCTCACCCAAAACATCTTAGGACTTTGGGGGATGAGGAGAGGTAGAAGAATAGCAAAATGTGACTATTAAGTAATGAGCTTTTCAAGCTTCAGAACACAATCAAGTGATGAACAAACTCTGAGCAAGTGGTGCCAGTCGGGGTATGAGCGCTGGCCCTCTGGGTCAGCCATGGATCAGGACACCACATTGCCCAGGGCTGTGAGGTATATAGAGAGAGGTGCCTTGGGAGAAACAGAAGAAGAAGTCAGACAGACTACCTAAAGGAGTCACTAATCACAAAAGACAGGGTCAAGAGGGACAATCAAATACACAGGCTCCAGAGAAACTAAATGACAAAAGAGGATTTGAAGTAAAGGACCAGGGTGGAGCTAAAGGTCAGTCTCAGAGGCCTTCACGGATCTGACAAGGTGACGCTGGAGGGACAGGGAGGAGGAGGAAGTCATGAGGGTTCAAACTCAGGGACCCTCTCCCTATTCCTTGCGCATGAATATTCTTCCTAGAGCCAAATCAAGGAATTATGGAATCCACTATTTCCACCAGTCAGTCCAAGGATAATAGTGCCTGTGTTTAAGGATCTCTGGAGTGGTGTCAGATCCATTGCCAAACAACCCTCACCACTAGAAAATTCTTCGTTACATCACCCTGCACATTTCTTACCTAGGCCACTTATTGGCTGGGGTGTCGACACACACTGTGAATATGTTGGAAGCCAACTAACCTCTATAAAGGTTTGTCTTTTCATTTGTAAAATGGAAGCAATAATAAGGCTGACTTTATTTTAGACACTAAATCATACAGAGTGGTCCTTGGCAGATGGTGTGCATGCTTTCAGCATTAGACTCAGTATTAATGTTAGTATTTGTGTTGCCTTAATAATATTGAGGCCTCCATTCCCGGAGTTCATGCTAATCAAATGAGGCTCTTTATCTGGCAGTTTAATAGTGAAGCCTAGTCCTTGTCACAGAGCTGCAGAATGGCGGACTGGGCAGGCTGGAGCATGCGTGGTGAGCACAGGCTGCAGCCGCACAGAGGCTGCCCTGCTGGTGCGGCCTAAGGTGCAGCAAGCCAGGGCCAAAGCAAGCCAGGGTGCTCAGACCTGTGCACTGCACTGCAGCGGCCCACCCTGGACTAGGTGGGGATGCCCACTCCACACACCACTGCCGCTGGGAACCCCGAGCAGCCACTGTCCCATCAACCTCCTGCTTCCCAGCTAGCAGCCAGAAAACAAAAGTGGGAAAGACTTGAATGGGATTGTGGGGCCAACCAATAGCATAATTTTTCAAACCCTGATTAGCACATTTGGACCAATAGCATGAGTAGTTTTCCAAATCCCGATTAGCTTGATTTGATACCTTTCCATTTGTTGGTTCTTGATTTTCCTACTTGGGCTTGAAGAGTGTTGTTGAGGAATTTGGTTTCTAAGCTGACACGATGGAGATGTGGGCCTACTTTTTCTCCAAATAGGTGCAGGGTCTCTGGTCTAATGCCTATGTCCCTGATCCACTTTGAGTTGAGTTTTGTGCAGATGTGAATTTCCAGTTTTCCCAGCACCATTTGTTGAAGAGGTCATCCTTTCTCCAATGTATGTTTATGGTGCATTTGTCTAATAGAACAGTATTTATGTGGGCTTGTCTCTATATGGGATAGTATCAAACTAAAAAGCTTCTTCACAGCAAAGGAAACAATCAAGAATGTGAAGAGAGAGACTACAGAATGGAGAAAATCTTTGTCACCTGCACCTCAGATAGAACGTCAACCTCCAGAATATGTAAAGAACTCAAAAAATTTAACACCAAAAAAACAAATAACCCAATCAATAAATGGGCAAAGGAACTGAACAGGCACTTCACAGAAGAAATACAATTCATCAACAAATACATGAAAAAATGTTCAATATCTCTAGCCATTAGAGAAATGCAAATTAAAACTACACTCAGATTTCATCTCACTCCAGTCAGAATGCAATTATCAAGAATACAAGCAACAATAGGTGTTGGCGAGCATGTGGGGAAAAACGTACACTCATACATTGCTGGTGGGACTGCAAATTGGTGCAACCACTCTGGAAAGCAGTATGAAGATTCCTCAGAAAACTTAAAATTGAACCACCATTTAACTCATTTATATCCAAACCACTTAAAATCAGCATACCATAGTGATGCAGTCACATCAATGTTTATAGCTGCTCAATTCACAATAGCTAAACTATAGAACCAACTTAGATGCCCTTCAACAGATGAATGAATAAGAAACTGTGGTATATATACACAATGGAATATTACTTATCTATAAAAAAGAATGACTTTATGACTTTTGCCACTAAATGGATGGATCTGGAGACTATCATGCTAAGTGAAATAAGCCAATTCCCCAAAACCAAAGGCTGAATATTCTGTCTGATATGTGGATGCTAAGTTCAGTGAATTAGACAAAGGGGAATGAAGGGAAAGGTGGGGGATGGGAATAGGAAAGACAGTAGGATGAACTGGATATTACTTTCCTATGGTCATATGTGAATATATAACCAGTGAAACTCCACATCATGTACATCCACAAGAATGGGAAGGTATACTCCATGTATGTGTAATATATCAAAATACATTCTATTATAATGTATAACTAAAAGGAACAAATAAATTTTTTTTAAAAAACCCTGATTAGCACAATTTGTACCAATAATATTCACCCAAGTGCTATATAAACTCAGACTAGCTCAGTCAAGTTGACAACCCCTATCAGGTCCACTCTTGCCCCTATAAGAATTCTGTGTCTATACTTCACACTTGAATAAATCCTCCTCCTTTCACTCTTAACTTCTGTGGTCCTGTGGATTTCATTCTTTGGATTTGTGAGACAGGAACCTGGAAAGCAGTTGGTGGTGAGTGGCCGGGGTCTGTTGCAACATTGCAGGGCATAGCTTGCCATTTAGAGCTGCAGCACTGCAGTTGCAACATGCCACTTGATAGGAGTGGAGAAGAAACAGGTTTTGCAGGCTGTGATTCTCAGAGTTGATGCTGGTATGCATCTCCTCCTGCGATTAGCTGCTAACACTAAAATGGGTTTTCTGGGGCTGAGACCGTAGCTCAGTGGTAGCACTTGCCTAGCATGTGTGAGGCAATGGATTTGAATCTCAGCAACACATACAATAAATAAAAATAAAGGTTCATCAACAACTAAAAAATATTTAAAAAAAATTTAAAAAACGGGCTTTCTTGGCCACAAAGGCCTGTAGCTTCCACAGGACCCACCTGCCAACAGAAGTGGAGAATCGAGTTCCTTTGCAAACTTTGGTTTCAATAGCATTTCTACGTTTCTTGATAACACTGGTGAATAGGAAATGTAGCTATTGTTCTACCAAAAGCTCATTGTTATGACAGGCCTCTGGTACGTGCCTTGTTAGTATCAGCTCTTCTTAACCAGTAGAGGGACCTGTGAATAAACAAAGTCCTACTTTATACATGAGGAAACAAGTTCAGAAAACTTAGTGGCTTGCCTGAGAACTTAACAGCTGGTAAGAGGAAGAACTTGAATCTAGTCCCCTAAAACTCCAAAGCCTCTCCCTAGAATAAGAGAAAACACTATATAATCCATTGTAGACCTATAGGTTTTCCCAGTAGGTTTTCTAAACACTTCTTGAAGTCATTCACATTTTCAGTTTTTACTGGCCCTTATATTAACAAATTCTTCACACTTCCCATAATGTAGTATACTTTTCTCTGAAGGGACTTATGATCAATACCACTCATAGGAGACCATGTGGATACAATTTCCAGCCTCTCACCCTTTCTGCTTCTTTCTAGTTATTCCACTTTTATCTGTTGGGGTTTTACATAAGAAGATACCTGTTAAGAGGGGAAATAGGTTACTGCTAAAAATATAAATGTTTGAAAAATCAAAGCCTTTAGCTGTTGTTGGTAATATTTGCATTTATGTTCTCAAAACAATTTGCTCAAAAATGCCCTATCCTCATTTCTTATATTCTAAGATGTGATGCATAGTTGTCTGTTTCTGCTGTCTATACCCTTCAGAGATTTTAAAATTTAAAACAATTTCTGCGTTTTTCTCTGACCAATATGTTTTCCCTTGGAGAACTTTCCTCTAGTAATTCCATGTACCTCTAGGAGGGCTCATTCATTACCCAGACATGGCAGATCTTGCATTCCATTATTATGCAGGAAAACTGATTAGCTCAGGAATGGATATGTGACTGAAGCATAGAACAAATTTGAGTCCTTTCCTAGATTAATATGCTGTCATTGGGAAAACACTCTACCAGATTGCAATCTCTTGCAACTGGTAGCAATCTTGCCTATAAAACAACAGGTATTAGCTGATGAATGAAACCATGCAAGGACAAGCAAGAGCAGACAACGGGCAGGGGGAATCAGTCGTGGTGACATCATTTGAGCCTCCAGATCCAGTTGAGCCAAAAAACACTTCCCTACCTGGGCTCTCCCATTTCAGGGAGCCAGGATTTCACTTCTTCCTAGATGCCTTCCAAAATCAATCCCATCACTCTTGACTGCTTTGTCTTTTGTCTCCCTGCCATTTGAGGCTTTGCGCAACATTTACTTGGGCATGTCAACAATGCTCTCGTGACAAGTAAGTATCCTTCATTTATCTTTTTTTTTTTTTTTTTTGTACTGAGGATTGAATCCAGGGGTGCTCAACCACCCCTCAGCCTTTCTTTGTATTTTATTCAGAGACAGAGTCTCTCTAAATTGTTTAGGGTCCTGCTAAGTTGCTGAGGCTGGCCTTGAACTTGCAGTTCACTGTTTCAGCCTCCTGAGCTGCTGGAATTACAGGCGTGTGCCACTACACCCAGTTCCTTCACTTATTTTAAACATAGACCTCAGCTGTTTCATCATCCAGAAGCCAATTTCCAGAGAAAGTGGTCATTGCCTCTAATCCACAGTGTCTCAGGGGCTCTTAATAATTAAGCATGACTTCCCTAGAGGATAGTAATTCTTTTTATTTAGGAAAACTGAACATTTTGCCTTGTTGCAGTATGAAGAGTGACTGTCAGCTTCTTCTGGAAGCTCTGACCAGTGGTCAGCCTCATGGACAAGTATGTGGTGACCATGTCCTCAGTTCTGGTCTTTACCATGTGCCTTCCTTTCACAAGTGAGAAGTTTCCGTTCTCTCTCTCTCTCTCTCTCTCTTTACCATTCTCTCCTTTTCCTTGCTTTCAGTTAGAGATGCTACATAAGAGGGAAAATGGTTTGGGGAAGGTACTGAGGATGTGGCTCAGTGGTAGAGTGCTTGCCTAGCATCTGCAAGGCCCTGGGTTTGACCCCAAGTGCCACCAAAAAGAAAAAAAAAAAAAGTTTTGGGTTAAATACTATGATCCCTTATTGTTCAGTATTGTTTTACATGTAGGCACATTTCGATTAGAATTCCACAGAGGATTAAATGAAATAATAGCTGCAATGTTCTTTGTTGGTCTCTGGCACATTGTAGGTATTTAATAAACATTAGCTTGCTTCCTGTTTTATCACTGTTTTATCACCTTAGCACTTTTCCTTTTCCTTTTCATGTATTATTGTACTTTACTATAGTAAATTAGCAAATTAGGAGGAAACTGGGAACATCTTCTCTTGCACTCGATCAATTAGCAAATATTTATTGAGCATCTATTATATTCAAGACACTGGAAGATGCTGGGACCTGAGCGTGACCACAATAGAGTTTCTGCCCCTTGTATGTAATAGTTTTATTAGTGGAATTCTTGGGAGATATTTTTCAGTTTGTATCTAAACAGAGGTCTTCCATCTTATGTGACTTACGAAAATCAGCAGCCATACTTCAAAGACAATTATTAAGAATGGTAATTTTTGCTTTCCTTACCTATTGCTGACAAGGAGATGCTCTCATGATTTGGCTGCTGGTCACTATAATGTGGGACCAGGGAGCCTTGCCTTGGTCAAGGCCACTAAAGGAATCAAACACAGGTGGCTGCAGGACTGTCCTCACCATGTGCATCATTACATGAGGGCAAAACCTCTAAACTCTTTCCAGATTCTGGCAGAGCAAGAACTGCATTAATTTTCCCCCTGGCAATGATTAAGGGAAAATGTTCTCCCTTATATTCACAGAATAACTAAATTGCTCCACTTACATTTTTTATGAAAACAATGTCTGAACTCAAATGTCCTCTGAGGATGAAATTATAAGAATAGCAAAGGCTTCTGAGGGGAGACCCTGTCTGTCTCAGCAGAGAAGCCAGTGGAATTCAGACAGCCTCATCCTATATTGTGTGATGCTGGCTTGGAGCTCAGAGAGTGCTCAAGGGGAATTGGAAGGTTCTGGGGAAGAAAGGATATTCTTAGACTTTATTTACAAAGACAAATGCATTCTGAGAGAAGAATGCATGTCTCTGTGAATCTGAGACCATTCATTCTCTCAACTTGTGTACATGACTCAGAACGACAGGCCTAAAACTGTGGAGTCATGCTGGTTTCTTCTTTTTCTGTCAAATCCCCTTTCCACTCTGTAGGAAATCTTGCTGGCTCTGTTATAAAAAATGTCCAGAATCCCACCATTTCTCTTTTCCTCCACGTTTTCACACTGGTCCAAGTCATCATCATCTTCCACATGAGTTATGGCAGGACTTCCAATGTGGCTTTCTGTTCCCACCCTTGTCTCCATGCAGGCCACTCTCAATCCAGAGTGATCCTTTTAAAACTTACTTCAGATTGTGCACTCCTCCAATCAGAATCCTGCATTGACTCCCCATCTCACTTGGAGGAAAAGCCAACTTTAGATCTGGCTTCCTTGACCTGCCTGGCCTCACCTTTACCAGCCCTGGCTTGCCCCAGTTCGCCGCAGTAGACTCTGTGCTGTTCTGTAAGCAGAACTTTCCATGGAAGGTTCCCCCTGCTTGAACACTCTCCCCACAGAGATCTCCATGACGTACTTCCTCAGCTCCTTCAAGTCTTCATTCATTGTCATCTGCCCAGGAAGGCTTACCCTGTCCATCTGAAAAAGAGCAGCCTGCCCTCTGGTGCTACTGGTATCCTTCCCCACCTTTCTATTAAGATTTATCATCATCTATTAGAATATAAAATTCACTTACATATTTTTGTCTCTCTTCTACTATGAGATTCAAGTCTCCCAAGGCAGGGGAGTCATTCTGTTCTCCATGGTGGCATCTCTCCATCATTGGCAACAGCACTGGTTACATATCAGGAGTTCAGCATTTATTTGTTGAGTTTGTATGTGGTTTCTTCAGAAAAGATCCACTTGCAGCTCAGAATGGACAGTGAATGAGCTTCAGTGCCTCTCTCCCCACATTTTTTTCAAGGTACAGAGAAATCCATAATTCCTGGGAGCCTCAGTGTGGGCTCAATCATGCCTTCATGCCTGCTTCTGAGGGTGGATGATCACTCACTGCTAATTATCCAAGGAAAAGATGGCTAAATTATGGTATCGCTTGTAAAGTGCAGCAATTTTCTTAAAATTGGTTAGTGTGAGTGCTCAAGAGTGTGACTCTTAGATAATTCCAGACTTCAGTCTTCTGGGAGCTCACAGAACAGCTTTCAGGTAGAAAGAAAAATGGGCTCCAGAATTCTCTTGAAAAATCCTCTTCCTCTTCCCTCTTTCTGTTTTTCTAACCCTTTCATGTTCTGGTCAACTTCAGAGGAAAAAAAGTATGAAATTAAACAAATCAAGATAAGAGATCAGTTTTAGTTATTTCAACGACATTGAAATTACTTTAGATCTAACACTAACATTGATTAGAAACTTAGAACTTGGGCTTTGGTGTATTTTCTTTGGCCTCATGCCTTTTTTTTTTTTTTTTTTTTTTTTTTTTGGTGATCAGAGGGGAGAAATGAGTCCAGGTAGTATGTCTTAAGTCTGCATGGGTCCAGAGTAAGAGTCGAAATGCCTTTTTTTGTGCAATTAGCAGCCACTCTTTGGAACTGAACTTAGGAAGAAGAGGAGAGTTGTAAGGAAGGTTGTACAATTTCAGTTTCGATTAGCAGTTGAGCAAATTTTACTGATGGGGTCATTATAACCCTGCTATGCTGACCTGAAAGCAAAGTAGGAACAGCACTGTTTCCAGCCTCCAGAACAGAGCGGGGTGTTTTCCAGGAGGCAGGCAACAATAGAACCCCCTTCCCACCCACCCAGACAGCAAACTGGGTGGGTAGACTGCACATTGTTAGTTGATAGCATGTGCTCAGATAAGGTGACTGTTTTTCAAAAGGAGAAAGGAGGCAGAGAGATACTGACAAAGAAATCCAGGGGTTCTATATATACACCAAAACTTGTACTTACCACAGCTGACTTGACAAGCCTGAGCTAGAATTGGAAGAAATAGATCCCCATTCTACTCAAAGAAAATAGGAAAAAAGAAGCCACCATTACTAGGTAAGATCTTCACGTTTCTGAGGCTCTGGCTTGTATATATTTTATATTGTGTTTTAAGCTTTATTAGTAATAATTACTTTGAAATAGGAGCCATAATTTATCTATTGCTTGTTAAAGTCTAGGTACCAAGTTAGAAATCCAAATATATCATTTAGCCCTCATAATAACTAGCATAACAAGCAGTGCTTCCCTTTTGCTGATGAGGAAACCAAGGTGTAGAGAAGTAAAATGATTGGCATGAGGGTGTATTTAGGAACAGCCTTGACTTCAGACCTATGTACTCTGAATCCCCTGCCTTCAGGCATCATGCCATGTCTCTTAACATGTTGCTTCCCAAACCTATCAGATCCACCCCTTTCATAGCAAATATTCTAATACTCCTTTATTATTCTAAAGTCAAAGTCATAGATATTGCTGTAATTTAAAAATATACTCAGTATCCTGTGCATAATAAAAAGAAAAGGAAAGTAATTTATAATGAAATAATGAGACAGGAAGTTAGATCTCCCATAGGCAGCCAGGATAAGGGCCTTCGAGAAGGAAAGGAGGGAAGGGGACATCATGCCAACCTGAAAGAGATGTCAGGTCTGGAGGGCACCCTGTGACTGGCTACTCCCTGTCAGCTTTAACCACAATGACTTCTAAGTTAGAAGACCTGTTTCTGTTCCTCACAGCCTTAACTACAGTGGCCCTTCCTCAGTTACCCTTGCTCCTACCCTTAGCCATGGCCAACCTCAAAGTAGACCCCTACCGGAAGCATTTCCTCTCCCCAATTGATGTGTCAAACTACAAGGTTGGCTCAAATCCGTCCTCTTAATTTTGTGAATAAGGGATTGAAACTTTGCACTTCTGCTTGGCTTACTATGCTCAGAGTGTGAAGAACTTGAGTGGTCCATGCTGGCATTCCTCACTCACCTATTGCTGTGCTGGGCCATCAGATATGCCTTCTAAAACCCCCAGACAGCAGACACCTGTTGGCGTCCTTCTCCTGGGGCCCCACCCCTGAGGGAGCTCTGCTTTCCTTCTATTCCTTTAATGAATACTGTTACTTTGCTCTTACCCTTGTGTCTGTGAATTTCATTCCTCAAATTTGTAAGACAAAGAACCTGACTGCCTAACTCCATGTTCAATAATATGTATTCAGATATGTAAATGAGCAAGCACAATTACATTAGGAGATGGTAATGTTATTAGGTACTTGCACGTATGTGGGGAACCATTATGTTGCATATGTTTAGATATTTGCATAATATCAGGAGCAGTGTTGACACAGGTAATATGAATTTCTGAAAAAAAAGCCACAATTTTTGGTAAGTTTCTGGGCAAAACAAAATGCAATCTTCCTCCCATTTATATAAAAGTTGTGTTCTCGAAAAATATAATGAATATTAAAGTCCACTTCTCCCAATTCTGTGTTTACACATAAAGCAGATTTTGGTTGTACAGGTTCAGATTACGACAAACATGAATGCTAAGTGACACTTTTGAAAGTCAAGAGGTGCAAGACTCCTAACTATTAAATATCAGTGGTGCCTCTCAGTTATTTTAATGGCACCCCCCCAAAAAAGAACAAAGCTGAAAAACAAAAACCAAAATTTCTAAACCCCTATCTCTCAGCCTGTACCAAACTCAACTCAAAATGCATCAAGGACCTAGGAATTAGACAAGAGACCCTGCACCTAATAGAAGGAAAAGTAGGTCCAAATCTTCATCATATTGGCTTAGGACCAGACTTCCTTAACATGACTTCCAAAGCACAAGAAATGAAAGCAGTAATCAATAATTGGGATAGATTCAAACTAAAAAGCTTTTTCTCAGCAAAGGAAACAATTGACATTATGAAGAGACAGCCTACAGAGTGGGAGAAAATCTTTGCCACACACACTTCAGATAGAGCACTAATCTCCAGAATCTATAAAGAACTCAAAAAACTTTACACCAAGAATACAAATAACCCAATCAATAAATGGGCTAAGGAAATGAGCAGACACTTCATAGAAGAGGATCTCCAAGCAATCAACAGATACATGAAAAAATGTTCAACATCTCTAGTAATAAGGGAAATGCAAACCAAAACTACCCTAACATTTCATCTCACCCCAATTAGAATGTCTATCATTTAAGAATACAAACAACAACAGGTGTTGGTGAGGATGTGGGGAAAAGGGTACACTCATACATTGCTGGTGGGGTTGCAAATTAGTGCAGACACTCTGGAAAGATATATGGAGATTCCTCAGAAAACTTGGAATGGACCCATCATTTGACCCAGCTATCCCACTCCTTGGCCTATACCCAAAAAACTTAAAATCAGCATACTACAGTGATGCAGCCACATCCATGTTCACAGCTGCTCAATTCACAATAGCTAGATTGTGGAACCAACCTAGTTGCCCTTCAATAAATGAATGGATAAAGAAACTGTGGTATTTATACACAATGAAATATTATTCAGCCATAAAGAATAATAAAATTATGACATTTGCAGGTAAATGGATGGAGTTGGAGAACATCATGTTAAGTGAAATAAGCCAATCCCAAAAAACCAAAGATCGAATGATTTCTCTGATAAGTGGTTGATGACACATAACAGGGGGTTGGGGGAGGTAAGGGAAGAATGGAGAAAGGATGAATTGTATAGAGGATAATGAGGGGTGGGGAGGGGGCGGGGAAGGAAAGAGAATGAGACAAGCATCATTATCCTATGTATATGTATGAATATGCAAATTGTATGATTCTACTTTGTGTACAACCAGAAAATGATAGTTGTACTCCATTTGTGTACAATGAACCAAAATAAAAATAAAATAAAATAAAATTTAATTTTAAAAAGTTAGCAAAACACAAAATTTCAAACACTACCTAAGGGGTAGTACCACCAGTAAGAACTACTGTATTGGAAAAATTTGGACAAGTTTTAAGAGTTTAGACCGCTTAAAGAGAAAAAAATATATGCCATCCAGAGCTCTGTAAAATTGCATATAGAATTTCTTGAGCCATTCTGTAGTCTGAATAATACATTTCTGCCCGCATCTGTTAAGATAAGGCAGACCAAGCAGGTGCACCAAAGTCTCTTCCGAGACTGAGGATGGGCACCCATGGAACACCATGTAGATCACATACACACACACACACACACACACACACACACACACACAGCCGTATATCTTGCTTTTTTCCAGCTTAGGAGATTCTGGTTATTGATCAGCTGCTTAATTTAAAGTGTACTCATCCCAAGTGCAAGTTGCCAGGTATAATTATAGAGACTCTAAAGTCATTGGTTATCTGAATGTCTGCATTTATTGCAGCACATCTTTTTAGTGTCAAAATTTCCTCTTGAAAAAAACTTAACAAAGTAACAAAGAGATACCTATAAACTTACAAAGAGAAAACCTTGTCAAAGGGGTATCCATTTCATTCTTATCTCTTAGATATCATAGAAGACATAGTTATTGCTTGTCAAATATTCCATGTTATTCACTATCTTTTATTCTGCTTCCCCCATCAGGCAGGAAAAGCACCACGTGACTAATTTTGACTGAGGTTGTGTGTAGAAGTGACACGCGCATCATTTCTCATGTGCATTAGCATGAGTTTTCTTTCCCTCTCTTCTGTCACAGCAAATAAGGAAACTAAGTTTTCCACAAGGTTCACTTTCAAGTGAGTGGAACTTCCATCCATGAGTGACATGTATGAAGCAGAGTCCCCACTAATTGGACATGTAGCAAGAACAAAAATTTGTGAACCTACATTTGTAACTTTTTAAAAAACTGCCTGCTCTAGCCTACCCTTGCCTAAATGATAATTTGATCATCATTTAATAATTAACCAGTAAGAAGAAGCAAGTACATAGGGCCCTCTCTTCCCTAGTTTCTAAGCCCACAGAGCCTTGCCTAAGTGGAGAAATTATATTCTATTAAGAAATCACCAATAAATCTGATTCTTAGAAATAATCTTAAAGAAATATGTTCTATCTTTATGGACTAATTATATTTCTTAGTTTAAAAAAGCCTCTTAATTCATATAATTTTATCACTGGCTTATGATGAAGAAGCAAGAATACGATGTTAACAGGCACACTGTTATGAATGCATAATTGACTGTCGAGAGAATTTTCCCAGGAAGATTTTACAACATGATCAACTAATTTACCTTGTGGCAAAATCTTTTAAAATGATTTTAATAATCACTTTTTCAGATAGGCTGGAGACTATATCATCAACAAACCATGTATGTAATTATTATGTTAAATCTTATTTTTAATGCCTTTTAGAGGTTGTTTCTTCTCTGCTATTTAGCAGTGTGATTCAATGGAGAGAACACAGGCTTTGGAATCTGTGGAAATAGATTTAGAAAGAAAAGGAATTAATTTTCTTATATACCTAAAATTTTGTCTGGGTTTAGGAATGTTTGTATTTTTAATTACAAAGGATATAATTAAGGCCAGGCTCTCCATTTCTCACCTCTGCTTTCCACTGTCTTGGTCCCCTTCTCCACAGGCTCTCTCCTTTAGGTAGCAAGAGGTTTGCCAGCCATTATAGGCTTATGCCTTTAAGATTGCTGTGCGGCAGAACTTTTTAAATTTTCTCCAGAAAAATCTGTGTGATTCTTTCTGATAGGTTGTGGTTGTGTCACACGACACTACTGATCACTGTGCACATGAAGACACAAGGCCTGATGGACCATGCCTGAGTCCCATAGCCCTCCCCACTCTCTCCCACAACAGCAGTCAGCCCAAACCACCCTCTTGGGACTAAAAATGGGGAAAGGATACACTTTCACCCCAAGAAGGGGAAGAATGATAGGCAAACAGAAGCAGCACATTTCTACTATAGATTCAAACACATTTAAGTTTGAAAACTCAGTACCTTACTGTCTCTGTGACCCTGTGTAAAGTATTTATTCCTTCTCTACAGAGGTTTCTTCCATCTATAAAATGTCCAATAGACGGTAAGGAATACAGACCTTCCAGGGTTCTTGTGATGATGTAATGAGGAAAGCATCCAACCTATTCAACGTGGACCATAGAAAGCACTCAATAAATGGAAGCCTGAATTTAGTTTACTTGGTATTAAAGAGCTACCTGAACCTTGTATTTTTATGATTGCCATTATGGCAGAAAGCTTGAAGGCATGGCTTTTTTTCTGTTTCCATTTAAAGAGGGAATCACTTTGCCTGGTTCAGCAGGTGAAGGTGATTCTCGTCATTAACGTTATTAAAATGCACACCTGCAGTATGCATCAAAACAGCTGTGTTTATTATTGTAACTCACCCACCTTTCCACAGTAATTTCTCACTTATTATCGAGAGGTAGACACATCTTATTTGATGATAGATATACCACCTATAATTTCACTATTAAAAAATGAATTTGACCTTAGCCCTGTGCAGCATTCATTACCTTATTGATTTCCCTGGATCCACTAAAAACTCACTGAGCTTTACCTTTGTCAATGTGTAACTTTTCCAATGAATATGCAATCTGAGACTTAACAGGAAATTGCTATTCCATGGCCTGATACTTTATCAGTAATAATAAGTTAATTTTTGTAAAGTAATCTCTTTCATTAAGTTGTTTCCCCCATCCACCCTGGTACTGGGGATTGAATCCAGGGCCTTGCACATGCTAGGCAAGTGCTTGACCACATAACTACACCCCCAGTCCTCACTGAGTTTTTAAAAGTAGCACTTTAGCTTTTCTTCATTAATCTTCATAGTGTAAATTAGCATTTCTTCCAAAACTCATTATTTAGCTAATATAAAAACCATTTGACATCCAACTATAGCCACTCACTCTCAGGAATTTATTTCCATCTTATCAGGTCAGAATGGATAAGAGGATAATGGGAAAACTGAAGTTTACCTCCCTGGATTCCTTGCAGCTCAGTTTAGGTGCCAACAGAAGCATTCATGCAAGGTTTTGGAAGTAGCAGTGAAAGGAAATCTCTTGCTTCTGCTGTTTTTGCTGCAAGCATGGTTTGGAGAAACTGATCCTCAGGTCGTCATAAGCTCTTGGATTTCGGGATGTGAGGCATGAGACATCTATTTTGCTCATGCACTTGGTCATGGTGTGGTAGCCTCATGATTTTAGACAGTCCTGATTGTGGCAGTGACAATACTGTTTTGAAGCTGATGGCTTTCTGAGTGGCCCAATTCTACAGCGTGGCTTTGAGAATCTCCTGAAAACTCGTGTAAGAGGCTCTTTCTTCAGCTGCCCAAATGATTTTGAATCCACTTAGTAGATTGTAATCAATCTCATTCTGTGTTAACTAGTAGTAGTGGGCATTCTTTTCTGTAACTTGGCCCTTAAATTTTATTTAAAAATGTATTTTCAGTTCTCAATTTTCTTCATGTATCAAAATGCAACTCAAGGTGGGAATTGGCATATCTCTTTGCTAAAGAGTAAGGAAACTTTCTCATATATCATAATCCCAGAGCCTATGGTTTTCTTCTAATTTGAAAGTATCTGGTCTCTGTTAACTTCATACTGATAATATAAATTTTTCAAGGAAAAAAACAATAGCAAAGTCGGCATGTTTTTGAAAATGTGTTTGTGGAATGACATTAGTCAAAAGTAATATTTGTGAGACATTGTTAAGATATTTGAATTTTTTGTGGGGGTGGGGTACCAGAGATTGAACCCAAGGGCACTTAACCACTGAGCCACAGCCCTAGCCCTTTTTAATTTTTTTTTTTTTAATTTTGAGACAGGGTCTCACTAAATTGCTTAGAGCCTCTCTAAGTTGGTGAGGCTGGCTTTGAACTTGTGATCCTTCTGCCTCAGCCTCCAGAGATGCTGGAATTACAGGTCTGGCAAGTTCTTTGAATTTTTAAACATAAATTCTATAACATATAAATCATACAGATGGAGTCTACCATTTTTAAGGCCAACAGTTGCCTTTCAATAGTGTGTCAGAGGTAATAGAACTTTCCTAAATTTTGCTATTTTAATAATATAATTAAATTTAATGATACAGTTTTATTTAATGACGCAAGTAAGTGTGGCAAAGGTCAGGAGGAGGAGGTTCAGAGAAGAGTGTTAAAGAAAGATGGTAATATGTATATTTATACGGGAACTCGGAGTGTTAATTCAAAGGAGAAACCCTATTTATACATGAACCCTAAGAGGTTTTAAAAACTGATATTTGGTGCCCTGAAGACTGGATTAAGCTTCGCAAATAAACAGGAGACTTGAGACCTTAGTCATTCTTTACACAGTTCTGAGTGATTGGAAAATTGAACCTGAAATAGGAAAATGATTCTGGAGACTGTGCTGGATTTCTCATCTGATGGTTTTGAAAAAGGTATTAAGAGATGCCTTTCACCTACCTCCTGGGGAATTCTGCCCAATTTAAGGGAGGGAAGGGGAGAAAGGAGAAAGAGAGAGAGAGAGAGAGAGAGAGAGAGAGAGAGAAGAGAGAGAGAGAAGAGAGAGGCAGAAACTATCATCAGAAAACCTAATCAACAGTCGGATCACTATTTCAGCTGCTGTACCAGAGAAAGAAAGAAAAGAAGAAATGGGGAATGGGGTTCTGAAAGCCAAAAGTCTCCTGGAGGCACTATCAAGACATTCTATATTGTAGATAGACCATTCAGTATGATAATCTGCTGACTGTTTGGTGATCTTAGAGAAATTTTGGTAGATTTATGAGAGCAGAAACCAGATTGTAAGTTGACACATAAATGGAGAGTGAGATATGGAAATAATAAGTATAGACCTCCTTTTAAGAAGATGATGATAAAAGAAAGATGATGGGGAGGTAGCATGAGTAGCATTTTTTCCTCCAGGAAAAAATATCTGTGAAGAAAAAAAATAAACATATAAGGGCAATTAAGATACATTATAATGTGTAGAACAATAAAGGTCATAATCTGTTACGATAATAAACATACAAGTACAATGAAGAAAAATTATTCTTGCAAGGAATATTGTTCACCTCCTTTCCTTCTTTCTACCTTCAGTGTATCCCCACCACCACCATATATCTGGACCTTATGATATAAATTGGGTTAATTGGTGAGAAAATCCAAGAAGCTGGGGTGAAGGATTTGTGTCTTGTTCACATGGATGAGAGAATAAACTAAAGGGGGAGAGGAGAAGAAAATAAGGCGGCCATACAATTGGAGAATAGTAAGAGTGTACTGGTAGAGAGGGAAGGATAAGGAAGGAAGTCTAAAACATAGCATAATGAGTGAGGCAAAGGGATTTTAAGAAATGTTGCATGGATAACAAAATGGACTCCCTTTCAGATTCTCTGATGTACATGGTGGTGAGATTACTCTACATTTGGGTGATGAACTCTAGGACACAAAGATGTATGAGCCATGTCCTTAGGTAATGTCTCTGGTAGTATTCCAGTTACTAGGGCTGTGTAGCAGCCCACAACTAGTGTCATAAAACAATCAGGAGCCTATTAAGGTTTTGTGGGAACTGTAGTGATAAAAATAACCCCCATAAACACAGATTTAAAAGTCTTTGACTTTTTCCCCTCAGAAACAAAATATCCAAGCATGCACTAGCTCAAGATGGGCTGTTTAGCTTTCTAGAAAGCCCACAGCCCTCTGCCTATTTTGTAAGTTGTGATGGAAGATGATAGAGCAGGAAAAACTTTCTCAAGGGAAGAACCAGGGACTGTGAATAATAATGGGCAAAGAAGTTTCTTCCAGAATGTACAATCTGTGTGAGGTCAAGGGAATCCTTTCACACCAGTCACACTGTGGCATTTGCTGATAAATGGATAGAACTGTAGAACATTATGCTAATGGAATAAGTCAGACTCAGAAAGTCAAGGGTCAAGTGTTTTCTTTCATATGCAGAAACTAGGCCAAAATAAGGGAAAAAAGTGGAGGGAGGGGGGAATCCCATGAAAATAGAAGAGAGATCAGTGGAGTAGAGGAAGGGGATTGAGAGGGGCTGAGGAGGGATATGTAGAAAGGAATGATGGAATGAAATCGACCAAATTATGTAGATATAAAAATATACTTAGAGTGAATTTCACCTTTCTGTATATCTATAAAGTACTAATTTGAAAAGCTATAAACAGAAGGAAGATCAGAAGAGTAGAAGAAGGGTACTAAGGAGAAAGAGAAGGAGAGGGAAAGGGGAAGTACTGGGGACTGAAATGGAACATATTATATTCCATGTTTGTATGATTAAGTCAAAATGAATCCCAATATTATGTATAATGCACTAATAAAAAAGAATACAGTTGCCAGGCATGGTGGCCCACACCTGTAATCCCATTGTCTCAGGAGGCTGAGACAGGAGGATCTCGAGTTCAAAGCCAGCCTCAGCAAAAGTGAGGCGCTAAGCAACTCAGTGAGACCCTGTCTCTAAATGAGAAACAAAACAGGGCTGGGGATGTGGCTTAGTGTTCGAGTGCCCCTGAGTTCAATCCTGGGTAACTCCCATCCCCCCAAAAAAATACCAAAAATGTCTATAGGGTTCAGCACTGCTGTGGGCCAGTGACCATTCTACATTTTCCACACTTCACTTTTTTAGATGAGAATGATTACAGTTATTCTGTCTCTGTTACTTCTTCCCAGTAGACTGGTAGGTGTCTTTTCTGGGACAAGAATGCAGATGTGCTTTCCTTGTCTTTCCATAGTACATATGGAACTTGTAAGATTCTGTGACTCTAGAGGAAATCGAGCCACAATATGGAAGTCTGAATGACTATATAGAAGGCAATCACCAACCAGAACTCCACTGGACTGATAAATGAGCAGGAAATAAAATCTTATTGTATCTGGATGCTAAAATTTTAGAACTTATTTGTTCAGTAGCTAACTAATACATGAGAAGATACATGAAAAAGTCATTGGTTTATTCCAGTGATTGCTTTGGTTTTCCATGTGATTGAAGTCCAAGTTCAGTGATTGGATATCTGCCAAAAAGCCAATAAGGCAGCAGTGTTTTTTATAAGACAGATAGACAAATTAATTGAGTTTCTTTATTTGGGAGTTTTATTTACCACAGTAAGCAATAAGGCAAGTTATATTAAATTGTTAAATTCTTGAATTCATATGTATTTACCATCAATACTCAAGCAATAACTTGATTTGTTCTATTTTATAAAACATGAACAGGTGAATTATATGAATTCAATGCAACATTTCCAAGTAAGCACCGAAAGTACAAATGTTTTGTCAGGTTACCAGTGAAAGTTCATTCTAGAAGCAAATTGCATTTTTTTATTAATTACATCATATTCCTTTTCCTTTACCATGATACAGATCAATTTTGATCAATCCCTTCAGCTCCCTTCTTAGCAACTCTAATGTTCCATGTTTGTCCTATTTCACTTTCATCTCACTATTCCCAGTACCCAGCAATATGTCTCACACATAGTAAGAGCCTAATTAATATTTAGGAACTGAAGTTAATTTGAAAATATGAAATTATAAATGATATGACAGGTCCAAATATCCTTTGAGTATTTATTTATCTAATAACATCAGTTTTATTCCTCTCTTGGAAAAGTCATTTTATAATTGAAAGGACATTTTTTATTATGATTTATTTGAACCTCTATATTTCAGTTCATCCCATAAATCATAGGGGAATTTTCGTTTCACAATCTCATGCTCAAAAGTGCCTGGGTACAATAAAAGATTTTAACTGTACTTTCATTATGTTAAGATCTTGTAGGTGAATGAAAGTTATTTGATCTTATTCTTAAAATCAAAATGAACATCTTCATCAAAATTATTGAAGTTATTAAAGTTGTGTTGTATCTTCTTAAACTGTTTTTAGACATTTTTAGTCCTTGGTATTCAGGGCAGGCATTAATAATCCCATTGAACAGGACAAGGAACCAAGGTTAAAATGATTTATCCCAGACCATTTTGCAGCCATGGCCAGACTGGGCTGAGAGATGCGAAGCTCACAAAGCCAGCTTCTTTTCTATCCCTGCCCCTGGTGCCTGATGCCTAACAGCTGCATTAACTCCCCAGTGTCATTTTGCACACTAAAGGATGATTTGCTTCCCTCAGCATGCCTGATGCATCACCAGATGTCCTCTTGGTCTTAAATTATCATAGTACCTTCCCAAGTCCTGACTTCCTGTGAGTGACAGGGGCTAGAAGAATAAAATGTGCACTCTTCAGAGCCACCAGGCCCAGGCTCTTCTGTGTTTATTTGCACCCATGCCACCTCTTATATTACAACAAAGCGAGTTAGCATTCAGGTAAGTCTGTCACCATATCACCTGCTAGG
>JAJEJO010002224.1:57495-95951 GCA_020662805.1 Glaucomys volans | reverse complement strand
GAGAAAGAGTGGCCTCAGCACTGCAGGGTCAACTTCAGCTCTCATGAGAATGACAAGGCCCAGTGACCTGGAGCTGCTGTGATAGGACAGGAGACAAGGGAAACCCAGGTAGTAGACACATGGATAGAATCAGTGTGGTGCTGACTGCTCCTGGTGTGACCTCTCTAAGCAACATGGTGAAAAATGAGTTGTTCCAGGAAACTGAATGGTGATGCCAAGGAGATGCAGAGGAGTCATGTTGCTTGTTAATAAGAAACCATGAAATGCAGTAGAATAAATAAGTGTAGCTTTCTCTGCCTTTGACCTCACAGTCCAAAGGGAGCAAGTGGTCCTGCAGTGAGTGGCTCTGTTTCAAAAAGTCACCCAAGCACTGGCCCTAGTGCCACAGCACACAGCTTCCCTTCCTCCTCCCAGGTCCCTGCTCCTGCTAGGGCCATTCCTCACCAGCAGGAGATGGAGAAGCACAGAGAGAAAACTGATCTGTTTTAACAGGAGAAAGCAAGCTCAGGTTTCCCTCAGTGATGTGTGCCCTGCCTAAAGCTTGGATGTGAGAAATGATCCATTGGGTGACTCAGCTGATAACCCAGTTATTTTGATTTGCTTCTTTGTTTTTTTTTATTTTTAAATTGTTATATTTGCTGCTTCTTTGTTTTAATCTAAAAATGTATTCACATAATTCTTGGATGTAATATTTGGGAGAATAAAATAATATTTGTAGCAGTCTATTTGAAACTAAATTAAAGCTCAGTAAAACTGACTGCTTTTTCAGCATGAAATAGGCATATTCAGTGAAGGCTTATCCTAGTGATAACCACAATATGAACATTTCCAGAACCTTGGAAAATTCTTTTGTCAGCACTGACCTAATTACACATGGTCACGGTGTGATGGTCACGGTGTGATAATCACAGCAGACATCGCCACAAACTTAGTGCAAAATCAGGTGGCCCAGATACCTGTTGGCTGGTGCAACTGCCCTGCTGCTTTGAATCCATATTGGACTGAATTTTATTTCAGGACATGCCACGGCAGAATAAATCTGGTGTGTCATCTCTGGCTTTAAGGACATTAGTGCATTATAAAAGAGCTTTGCAAATCCATCACTTCTTTGAGCACAAGTTTGGGTCATAAGGGATAATGGCTATCTGAAAGCATTTCTCTGTGCAGATGCATAGCCCAAGTGCTGTCCAGCACAGCAGAGACACAACAGAGAGAAGGGATGAAGAGGAAGGAGAGGGCACCCTGTCCCCCAGCTAGGGAATGCAGTGCAGTAAGGAGCAAGTGTGAAGCTATTTTATTGACATTTCATTTTTATACTGTGTTAAGAATTGTTTGCAACATAAATTCACCAGGGAATCCCTGAGCAGTAACTCAGAAAATTTATTCCAGAAAACAATATATTTACATATGTGCTTATCTATCCAGTATTATTGCAAGAGCTGGAAAAGGGTCAAAGGATGAACTCATATTTGTTTACAGTGTAGGAAGTGAAATACACATCACCTTGGGGATAGAGCTCTACACACATTCACCAAGACACCTAGAGATAGAAAGTCAGAAAGAGTTCAAGTCACAACCATCACCAAAGAAGCAAAACAATTATAGTTCAAATAAAAAACTGCATCATTATTTGATTACTTAAGCATAGAGATATGGTAAAAAGCAAAGTCACAGTAAAGGAACATACATCTTAAAAACCGTCAAATAATAAGGTGTAAATCCACACAATTCAGTTTTATTTCCATTCTGTCCTTCCCCCTTTAACAAAGGTGCCTTCTGATCTGCCTCTAGAGTGTTAGAGGACAGCTGTCTTCACCTTCAATTTGACATCCAGTGTTAAGGACACAGTATCTGCTGTTCCATGAGTTGAGGAGAGCTAGACACCTCTGCTTTCTCCTTCTGAGTCCACCTTGTTGGTCGGTTACATAGTGGCCAGAAGGTGTCCCATCTGTGATGTGCTGAATGTCCCCTGCTGCAGTCAAGAGGCCAGCCAAAAACTAATACCCTGCCACACCCTGAGTGCAGTGCTCCTTCAAGGTCATGCTCCTGCTCCACCTCCAAGGTCATGTGTCTGATGAAAAGTCAACACACCCATTGCCTGAGATGTTGCCAAACCATTGTGCATGAAGGTGGTGATCCAGGACACACTGAAGGAGGATGCCATGTGTGATGAGGGGAGTCCTGGGGTTCCAGGGTAGGTCCCTTCCCTTCCTCTGCCCCCACAAGCTGAGGTGGAGGGAGGGGACAGGTGGCATCTGGAGCATCCATACTGTGCCTGAACGTAGCAGAAGTCAACGACCCACTGCTGAGCGCTGGCACTCTGGACAGGAGCTGGGAGCTCTGCTGTGTGGCTCATAGAGACCCTGGAGGGGGCTTATAGAGACCACCCTGGGTTGTGAGGGGAAGCATGAGGCTGCTTTGGCAGGTCTAGACAGGAACTCAGCATCACCCATCTTACCTCTGCACCCTGAAGGATCCTTCAGGGCCCTGGTCTTTCCCAGAACCACACCTTTGGCATCTCAGGTGACACAGCCTGCCCCAAGACCTGTATGTTTTCAGAATTTCTGGTGAAATGTTGGTATTTTGTCTATAACTGGTTGGACAACTAATTGAGGAGTGGGATCACTTGAGTTTCCTACAGAATTGGGCACAGTGACCAGTGGAAGAGGATCAGCTTCATGAATGTGGGAGAGGGGATCCACAGTCAAGGACATTGGGTCCCCAAACCCCAAACTCCACAAGTTGCTGTGTCACAAACCTGCCACTAGATGGGGCATGGTATTTAAAAAATACATGGTATTTAAAAATAGCTCAGTGGCCAGATCTCAGAAGCCCTGAAAAAGTAGATATGTACTGTCATGTGTCTTGAAAACTCTGCCCACCTCTCAGATTCAGGACTGCTGGGGCTCTGTGCACAGTGTACCAAGTCCTTCTGGCCAATTCATGAGCATTTTTATTTTATTTCAGGGTCTGTAATGACCAGGACTCAGCAATGATGACAATTCCCTGAGGACTCCTGGACTGGGATCAGAAATCAGGGTCATCAGTGGGCCAGAGAGTGTAAGAGAATGGGACTACAGCTCTGAAGATGGTGCAGCCCTTTGTACAGTGACAGTGAGTTGTCTTTGTGAATTAAGATGAGGGACAGAGCATGCTGTTGATGTGAAGATTCTGGAGGTGTCACATAGAGGCGGGAAGGGAGGGGAGCAGAAGAGAACTTGCAATTTCAGCTCTGTCCCCAGAGTCATCAGCAAGGAGCTGGTCACACCACATGCTCAAGGTGAGTGCTGAGCACCATGCTGCTCAGACTCTAATATGGGGAAGGGCCATGTGGTGAAGCACCATGTGGAAGCTTCATGTTGTATCAACTTGCCAGAACTGAAAATGATGTTATGCAATTAAAATGATAATGTAGTATTTAAATTATTGCAAGCACAGAGTAGACTGACAATCTACAAATTTTTTAAGCAGAAAGATGCTTGCTGAGATTCTGGGGCAGGGATTCTTTTTGTGTTCCTCTTTGGTATGGAGGCCCCAGGAGCAGTGATCATGCCACTGAGCACACTTACCCTACAGAGGGAGGCCCAGTGCTGACTCTGGTTCTCTGTGACCCTCACCCTGATGGTGGGCTCTCAGCTGGTCTCAGTCCCCAGGGTGTGAGCACCTCCATTTCCTGGAACTGCTGCCAGAAAAGAGAGGGCAGGGCATCTGCTTCCCCAGGTCATCAGCACCAATGCCAAGGATAGTGGCATTTCACCACCTAGGGCCAGAGACTACAGTCCTTGGGCAGCTCCAGCCCCAACTCAGCCTGATTAAGCCCCTGCTCCATTCTCTCCATCTACAAACACTAGCAAAGTCCTGTCCTCGACTGGGTGCATAGGACACATTTCCACAATTGTTAAGTCAAATTTTCACCTTGTTAAGTAGAAAGTTGATCTGAATGTACTTGTAATTTTTTTTTATTTTTTTCTAATTATTTATACATGACAGTAGAATGCACTTATGCATTTTGATAAATCATACATAAATGGAATAAAGTTTCTCATTTTTCTGATTACACATGTTCTAGTATCTGGATGTACCTTTTCATCCCTAGTAAAAAAAGATTCCATTTTAGTCTGTCTTCCATAATCAACTCAACATAAGCACAGTGATATTTAAAATAGGGTAAAACTCATAAAACCTTCCCCCTATCCTTTAGTTTACTAATCACAAGCTCTGTCTTGCTGTTAGTGGTAAAGACAGGTGAGGCCTCCCAGACCAGGGCAGAAGGAGTTATCAGGGAACAAAACTGTTCGTCTCAGAAATGATATATAAGTCATGGAGGGAGGGACTGGGGCTATGACTCAGGGTTGGAAACTTGTGTAGCATGCACAGGGACTTGGGTTCATTCATCAGCACCAAGAAAAAAAACATGAAGAGGATTGTGGAGAGTTATTGGGAAAGGTTCTGAGTCCTCTAAGAAAAGTGACAGAGAATAACTTGTCCTGATTTAGTCCTGGAAAAAGAGAACATGATGGAAGACTTGATGTTTATAGACACTGCAGCCTTATTGAGACAATGAGACATTAAGACCAAGACTGAAAAGCCCCTGTAGTGATACTGGCAAGGCAGAGATAAATGAAGAATCTGGATCTTTGCTATTTTTACTATGTTGTTGACCCCGTCCTTTTTTCTCCAGCATTCAGTGGCTAAAGTATTTTTCAATGGATTGTAAATTTATTCTTCTCCTAAAAGATTGCTAAGAGGAAGAGACTTGCTGGGCTTTGATCTGCTGGTCTGGAGAGGACAGGCACCGTCATATGTGTGAGTGTGTGCTGTGGGACAGGGAGGCATGGAGGGCTGGATCCAGGAGTGGGTGCCTCCTCCCTGCATCTCAGCTACACTACACCAATGTCTGGAAGTTTCATACCACCTCAGTGTGTTTGCACATCATCTTCTGTTCTTGCCTTTATTTTTCTTTTCTATCCCAAGTATGAAATAGCCACCTTGGTTTCCTTAATCCTTCCTTCTCCTCCAAGGGTCAGTGACATAGAAATGTGATTAAGGCACACAAGAACTGCATGTCCTGAACCATGAAGTGACTCTTGATCACCACTCACAGCACAGAGGGTTGACTGTGTCCTGTGGCCCAGGGAAATACTCTCCCCAGGCAATGCAGGACTGCCCTGGTCATAGGACACCAGGAAACATTGTGCATTTGCAAAGGAACTGAGAGGAGCCAGTCCTGCAGCTGTGCCCAGCCAGCCCACCCTGCTGATTTGCATGTGCCCAGAGCACACACCCTGCCCTGAGGACTTCTTAGTAGGCTGGTCACACACTGTACAGAAGTCAGTCCCAGTCATGACACAGTATGGACATGAGAACTCCAACTCAGCTCCTGGAGATCCTGCTGCTCTGCCTTCCAGGTAAGGAGCTTCTTAGTCCAAAGTGATCAGTGACTTGCCCTACATTCTAATTGTGTGCAATTGTGTATAATTGTGTGAAAATTTGTGTCTTCCTATTGTTTCTGATGTTAGGTGCCAGAAATGACATTTACATGACCCAGTCACCATCCACCATGTTGACATCAAGAGGAGGCAGAGTCACCATCACATGCAGGGCAAGTCAGAGCATTAACAATTACTTACACTGGTTTCAGCAGAAATCTGGGCAAGCTCCATCAATTATGCAACCAATTTACAATCTGAGGTCCCATTGAGGTTCAGTGGCAGTGGATCTGGGACAGATTTCACTCTCACCATCAGCAGCCTGGAGCGTGAAGATGTGGCCACATATTACTGTCAACAATATAAAAGTTACCTCCCACAGTGACACAGGCCATGACAAACCACCCAGAGAAGCTGAAATGTGAGGTTGGGCTGCCCCAGCTGCTCCTCCTGCTGCCTCCCTCCACTTGCTGAGAGCACATCTCAGAGCCAGTCAGGATCAGAAGTTCATTTGGTAGAATTTCCTAGAAGGGGAGAGGGAGGGTGCTCTGCAACAAAATCCTCTTGATCCTCAAACACAGCATCACAGACATGACAGTGCTTCTCTTGATTTAATCCAGGGCAGACCTCATTACTTCTTTGTAGTTCTCGGAAGAGTCCATGGTACATGATTGTATGGTGTATCTGAACTCAATGGAGAGAGAGCTGAAACATCTGCAAAGCATACTTTGGTTGTGTCTGTGAGGCTGTTTCAGAGAAGATTGGTTGATATCTAGGGAACAGGTTGAGGACCCTCCCTGAATGTGGGTGGCTGTGCTCCATATTGTGAGACCCAGGTGAATGCAGAGGAGTAAAAGAACACACATTCTTTCTCTTCCATCAAGCTTGTCCTCCCTAGAGGATGTGCTCCTTCTGCCACCAACCTTGGTCATTGACCCCATATCTTTAGGCCTTTGAACCTGGACTTGTACCTGCTGTCCTCTCTGGGGCTCATGGGCCTGTGAAAGTGGACTGGGGATGCATCGTAATCTCTCTCCCTCTCCTCTGGCCATCTGGGTTTTAGTACTGAGGTGCATCTCACTTCTTTGGCATCCTGCCTGTAGATACCCATCACAGAGGAAAGTTTCCAAGACAGATGAGAGCAGTCTAAGAAGGAAGGATTAAGAAGGACCTGTGGAACTTTCCTAGGGTGATGTTTATATAATGGATAGTTAGAAGAAACACACTGATCGGATTCGGGTGGAAACAATGGAAAGTCTGAGCATTTCAGTGCAGATCCAAGCAAAATAAGTAGGATTTTAGGAGTCCTGAGAAGATTAGTGAAAAGACACCTAGAATCGACTTGGCTGTGGATGAAGCCTGCTTGGGTGAAACTGAATCCTGACTCCATGGTTGTCTTGCTAAGTTAATTTTAATATGAGGATGATGAGCACTATCCCATGGAGACCATAACAGTGGAATCAGGAGTTCCACAAGTTCTGTTAGATGCTGTTGGAAGGCCTGATCTTGCTTAGATTGAAATAAGAGGTACAAGGAAGGTGCTGATGTAAGAGCTACACAGATGTGTACTGTGAGGTCAAGGGAATCTGAAGACTCTCTTGATTTCACATAATCTGTCAGTGATCGAGCTTCATCCCCACCCAGGAGACCTGACTCAGGGTCAAGCATGACAGAATTAGACCATTGGGTGGACACTGTGCAGCTGTGGTGAAGCTTTTATTTCTGAATGGATGGTGATGTCATGGGTACTTGCAGTAGAATCAATGTGAGAGCCTCTGTGAGACCTAGAGAAAGATCAGGAGAGAAAGAGTCTAAGTTTTCAAAGGGAAGCAGCAGATGTATAGGGCTGTGACAGAGTTTCCAAACTGCTAAGTTGGAAGTTATCTTCTGCTTCCCCAGGTAACTTGGCAGAGAGTAAAGGGTATGGGAAGCAGCTGTTATTATCTGCAGGTTAGCAGGAGGACATGTGGGCTCAGGAACATTCATTAACACCCAGGGTTGTGCTCAGGGTTAATAGTAAACTGCACAAGCACAACTGTGTGATGGGTCTCAGTGTATTTCCTTCTCCCTGACCCAGTGATGGCCTCCTTGTCTAGTAAGGAGCCTGTGAATGACAGTGACAGGATTTGCTCTCAGGTCCTGCTCACATGGCATTTCCTCTGCATGCCAGGATCAGGTCTCAGGACACATCTGCATATTCTGACCCTGGAATGTGGGGCCTCAACTCCTTCTGTCTTTGTGTCTCTCCATGAGGTACAGCTGTGGCTTCTCTTCCACCCACTGCAGGGCTCAGGGCTCCATGGAGGCGGGCACGTGTGGTCAGGCAGGCATTCCTGGAGCAAAGTTCCTATGCCCCTTCCCAGGATCTGACATCCTAACAGTGTGGCCTGTGACAGTTTTCCCTCTCACAACCCAGAATTCTTCTATTTGGTAGAATGTGCAAATGAAAATTTTGAAAACAGTTAAGTCCAGGACACATCAGGACATAAACTCACTAAATAGCAAAGTGCTTCAGACATTTTTCAGAAAAGCCTTCAGAATCCACCCAAGGATGGTTTGAAACTGGCACTTCCAGAATGGACATGAGCATAGGAGGCAGCTTTTCTGACATCACAAACTCCTGACTTTTTCTTAGACCCTGGCACCTGCCCAGAGAAATCATGTGACCTATGAGGAAGACAATGATGTTCTACACCTGAGTAACTGCTCCCAAACCCTTTTCTCACCATCCAACCAATAAGCAGTTTCTCCACTCTATCTGTAAACTCCACTGCTGCCCATTAGTGGGGAAGCAGATCTGAGATTCCTGCTCCTGAATTCCTTGCCAGTTCACCTCACAGCTAACTCCTTCTTTCTACAAAAACTGATGTCATCATATAGACTTCGGTGTGTTCCAGGAAGTGAGCCCTTGGTCAGAGCTAAGCACTTTCATAGAAAGGGTTTGGGTCCCCAGAAAAGGCAGCCTTTAGACGTCAGGTTACTAGAGGAACGTATCCCAGGAGCGCATTCTTCATGATACTCTGCAATCACTTCCAGGGGGAAATGTCCAACCTAACTCCTCTCCCCTGCACTACAGCCAAGGGGATTCACGGAGCAGCCCATCTTGGGTGCTATCCTCTGGGCAATTAGACTCGATATGCCAAAGCATGGAAGTCACGCTGTTCATCTGAGGGGAATGGAAGGGTCTTGAGCTCTTCTGTCAGCTACACTGGGCCTCAGGATGCTACACCTAACAGATTTGGTATGTGTTCATGAAAGCTACAAGCAACTCACAGGAGGGCCTGGATCAGTCCAAGGCCTCCCACAGAACTGCTCTGCATACACCTCATACAGCCTGACTTTCTCTGGATTTCTTGGACACAGAGCAGTAATAATCAGGGAGGACTCAGGGACTTGATAGTTGAGTGGTTGGCTAAAGTCCCTACCCTCTGTCTTTTCCTGTCCCCAAACAGTGCATTCATGTTCAAATGACCTCACAGGAAAACCCATACAAGGGTGTGCTATGTGTACGCTGGTCTGTAGAGGAGAAGAAATGTTTTTGCACTAGGTTCCCTGAGTGTGGTCAAGCATTGACCACTGATGGGCAACAGGGGAAAAAGTGTCCCCTGCTCCTCATCCAGGTGGGATAAGGTGCCCACCATGCAGGTTCCCTCCTCATCAGCGGCTGAGCCTATGGGAGTCTGTGACTCAGACACATGGTTGCTCACATTCATAGTGTCCTGGTTGCAGAGGCAGGATGGGTGTGGTCTAGATCCCAGCTCTTCAGGAGCTGAGGACACCCTCTTCCAATTAAAGAAGACAAGGTAGAAATCAGTGCCTCAGCAGGATTCAGACCACAGGCTGCCTTCAGTATAGAAAAGTCAGTCCTTCCGTATCTTGGAGTCATGTGAGGGTGATGGAAGCCCCGAGGCCACACCCCCTACTTCAGCATGACTCCCTGAAGAGAGCTCTCTCCACATAACCCCAAAGCACTCTGTGACCAGGACATGGGCATTAGTGCTCTGTCCCATCTCATCTTCATGGCATTTCACCTGTGGACAGTTGCCCTAGAGTGTCTTCTGTTGTAAAATGATCCAGTGAGATTCTTCAGCTGCTTGAGAGCCAGGTCTCCTCAGTCTCCTTCAGTCTGGAATGGCAGCCTCTTTCCGTGAATCGCATGGTATTTTCACTTTAGAAGATGCTATGCCACTTGCAATTATAGAATATCTTCACAAACAACTCAGTGTCCCTCATGACTAAGTTCTGCTAATGCACCTAGCATTGTGATTACTGCCCTCTCATAAGAGAAAGGGGTCCCACAATGGGCAGCTCCACATCAGAAATGGTTTTGTCATGATTGTGGAATCTAAGGCAGCCATCAAGGCATCAGCAGGGTTGTTCTGCTTTCTCTTGGCTCTCAGAGGGGCAATCTGTGTGTCACATGGTTCTTTCCTGGTGTCTCTGAGACCTAATTTCCTCTTCCCATAGGGACACCAGTCATACTGGATCAAACTTGAACCCAAACCTCACATTTGCTTAATTACCTCTTCCAACACCCTGGTTTGTGGAGATGGTCACATTTTGAGGTTCTGGGGTTCACGACATCAACCTCTGAAATTTGAGGGAACACAGCTCAGCTGAAATCAGTTCAACAGCTCAGTTGAACTCCAGTGTCTGCCCAGGGTCCCTGTGTTCTCCTCCTTCTGTGGGCTTCTGCATGTTCCCTTTGTCCTCCCGTCATGTCAGCAGAGGACTTCAGTTGTCCCACATGCTCCAGTGTGAACTTTCCTTAACTTCAACCTCCAATAGCCCTATTGTCATGTCATGTCGCATTCCCAGGTACTTAGGGGGGACACAGCCTATAATGGTGACAGCAATGGTGGCAGTGCCCTCATGGAAACCTCCTTCCCTTACGTGACGCTGCCTGACTCACTGCCTAGGATTGGCTAGAAGTAGTTCCGCGAACATGATCAGCTCATGCTTGCCCTATAGACCTATGAGACTCTTGCCTGCATGCACACCCCATGCCTTGCAGACCCTCAATCTGATTGGATCTCGCTGCATCCTCACCCTACATAAAAGCTGTGTAACTTCCTTTAATAAACGAGTTCCTGCTTCGACAGACCTCCCGGCTCTGGTGTGGTTCCTTGGCCGCCGACACTCATCATCCTGCTCTACCCTGTATTCTCCTCCAGCGGGTCCTGAGGAGATACACCAAACCTTGTTGCTCGGCAGGGAGCAACAACTGGTGCCCCGTGTGAGGAACCAAAATTGTCGACAGGCTAATCGGACCATGGGTGAGTGTACTCCCATAAAATATGGGACAGTCCAATTCTAAAAATGACCCCTTCCTTGATTCCCTCCGAGTTCTCCTCAGAAGCAGGGGATTAGAGCTTTCGGATAGCCAAGCGTTCCAAACTTGGAAGGCCCTCATTAAAACTGCCCCTTGGCTCCCAGAAGCCAACCTGTTTGTGGGACTCCTGAGATAGAATTGAGCAACTTCTCCATAAGGCCCAAGTTAATAGAGGGGAAATTCCCCCTTTCGGAGCTTTCCCCTCCATTGCCGCTCTTAAAAGCTGTTTCCTGACACGTCCTGCCCAACATACAGATAAAGATAAGGACCCCCCCAAGAGTACTAACTCTCCAGAGGATCATTCTAAGGCCCTCTTAAGTGAGGAGCAAAAGGAACTGTTGCAGGAGACTGGGACAGGCCCCCCCTCTTGATCCCTTTGATGCAGCCCCATGGCCGCCTAGGGAGGAAACCACTAGGCCCTTAAAATGGCCCCCAACTGAGGCCGCTCCCTCTTTTAATCCTTTCCAAGTTCGATCCACCCCTCCCCCACCATATCTGGTGAGAACCTCTAGTCCAGGCCAGGGGCCCTCTTCCTCCTCCTACTCTGAGGCGTGTTACCTTTTTTCAGTGAACGTCAACCCCGGGGGTAACTGGCCTGTGGTTTGGTATCCATGGGAAGCACAAGACCTAAAGGAGCTGAAAAAGGCAGTTGCTGAGGATGGTCCACACTCCCCCTGGCAGAGACAATCCTACAAGGCCTCGCCCATCAGAACTGCACCACCCAAGATTAGAGAAACCTAACTAAGGCTGTCCTCCCAGGTCCTATGTATATTAAGTGGTGTGCTTTCTTTAATGATGAGTGCCATGCACAGGCTGAGAGAAATCAGGCCACTAACCCTCCTATACCTATTACCTTTGGGATGCTTTCAGGATCTAGTGATCAATTCTCTACAGGCTTGTTACAAGCAGCCATACCTGCCCCCTATCAGGAGCAAGTTTGTGGGATAGGTCTGGCTGCTTGGAGAAAGCTTGAGGAAAGCCCCTCAGAGGTCCCAGTCTCAGGGATCACTCAGAAGGTGTCGGAGGACTTAGCCTCTTTCATAGACAGGGTGGAGAAAAGTTTACAAAAAAAGTTCCCTCCGGGCCCACTAAGAGATCAGTTTGTGAAAATGTTCGTGTGGGAGGGCATGACCACCAATCATAAACTAGCCTGTGCAGGCTTAAAGGATCGGTCTATGGGATGATGGATCGTTGCCACTAAAGATGTTGGCACCATGTCCCATCAGACTCAAGCCATGACATCAATGCTCAAGGTATCCCAGGATAATAATATGGCGGCTCTCGTCTGTGCTCTCCAACAACCATTCCCTGGGAAGGGAACCTGCTTTAAGTGTGGATAGCAGGATCATTTCAAGAAGGAGTGCCCTCAAGGGAAATGGGGGGCTACACCCCCTGGGGGTTCTCCCTCTCAACCACCATGCACTCCTTGCCCCAGGTGCAAAAATGGGTTCCATTGGGCCAAGGACTGCAAATCTAAAATGGACATTAAGGGGAAGCCTTTAAACTCCCTGATGGGTGGTCCCAGCCCCATTAAATAAGGGGAGAACCTTAGTTAGGACTCACTGGACAGTTCCCCTGGTGCCAGGGGTTAGGCCAAACATGACCATTACTATTGGAAGAAAGAATTTCAAATGCCTCATTGATACTGGAGCGGATAGAACAGTCTTAAGAAGGGAGGAAGCTCCTCCCCAGTGGAAGCTCCTGCCTGGGCCCCCCTTATTGGGAGTCGGCAGGCAAACAGAATCCTTTCAGACCGCCAATTGGCTCCCATGGAAGGACCCCGATGGCAATGGTGGAGAGGTGCGCCCTGTCGGGTCACACTGAAGCGGCTACAGGGGAGGAAGCAGATAAAAGACCCCTAGCAACCCACTGCGAGCACAAACGGCCAGATGGCACACCAGAGGTGACCAATCAGGAGGATACCTGCTGACCCTGACGTCCTCCTTGACCCACCTTTCCTGGGCAGGAACCCCCAGTCACTTCCCCCTGTATAAAAACTCTGAGTAGCCAAAGCCATTTTGCGACTTCTTCTGGCTCTTCCAACCCCCGCTTTCACCCTGGAGGGCTGGGATATCGCCCGGGAGCACAATCTCTAATAAAGCCTCTCACTTCCATCTGGCTCTGGTTTAGCCATTTACTGGCCTTATTTATATTTCCATGGCAGTGAGCTCGTAATTTGGTCTGAACCCACTCCGCTGAGCTTACATTTGGTGCCTGAAACCCGGGACAGAGTGTCCAGGGACCTTCCCCCACTCGGGGTCAGGTCCATTCCCTTCTCCAGAAGGAACAGAGATTCTGGCAGAGATTCCTGAGCTGCTCCATTCCTCTTAATCCATCCCAAGAGAAGTAGGGTAAGTCCCTTTCGTTTTTTTTTCCTTTTCCCGTGGCCATTTCAGCATTCTAGCACCTCAGGGAACTCTGTCGGTTTCACGCGCCACAGATGCCCTGCCCATTCTGTTTTGGGCTTCGGTAGGTCATGAGAGAGAGATGTCTCACCCCTCTGAGCCCCCGTTTATTCTGTTTTTAGACCCCCAGGGGATAAAAGACGTTTTATCTCCTGGCCCGTCTAACCGTACCTTGGTGTTCACAAGCGGAAAAGAGGGACTCCATTCTTCCACTCCGGTTCACCCCAGGGGACAGTCTGAAAGGCCATGGGAAATACTGGGACTACCCTGGGCCCTAAACCCTCCCTGGGCTGTATTTGTCATAATTTTAAAGAATTGGGACTTGCCAGAGACCTACGCCGCAAATGTTTGATTTTTTATTCCACGACTGTTTGGCCGTGGTACATTCTAGACAGTACTTCAAAATGGCGGCCGGAAGGCATGCTCGATTTCCAAATTCTTACTGACCTGGAAAACCATTGCCGCCAGGCAGATGGCAAGAAATTTTATATTTGAAAGCCTTTTGGATTTGGCGCTCTCGCCCTACTTTCTTTTCTACCTGTTCTACCTCCCAAGTCCTTCTGGCTCGGGATAATCCAAAACTCCGCATCTTCCCGTCCCCTCCTCCACGTTTTAGGATCCCCTGGAAATGCTTTCTGCTCCCGCCTCTCATCTTCAGCTCTCTGCTCCCGCCACCTTACTTCCGCCCAACTTCTTCCGCTTCCTCTCCTCTACCGGGTACTACAGGGCCTCCCCTTCCACTTCACACACCTGCAGCCGAAACTACCCATGCGTCTTCCCTGCCGGCAGCAGAGATCACACATCCATCTGTCCCGCCAACATTTCCAGTAGCAGAGACTGCATATCCACCTCTCCTGCCTGTGGAGTCAGCCACATGTTCAGCTCCGCTGACTGCAATGGCGACTGAAAGCCCCCCCCTTCCGGTGACGGAAAGTCCGCGGCCTCCCCCCACCACTACCGCTCCTCTTCCACCATCTCCTTCGCAATTCCAAACCTTCCTTCTGTGGCCACACCTCCTCCTCCTCCCAATCCTCCCCCAAGCCCGCCTACTCTTCCTTCTGCCGCTTCTGCTTTGGTTGCAGACTCTCCTGTCAGCGAGCACACACAGTCTCACAAGGCCTTCACACTATCTACTCCCGAGTTCCTCTGCCCACTCCGGGAAGTGGCTGGTGCAGAGGGTATTGTGAGAGTCCATGTTCCATTTTCACTCCATGATCTTTCTCAGATTGAGGCACATTTGGGATCTTTCTCTGCTGATTCTTCTACTTATATTAAGCAATTTAAATATCTGTCCCAAATTTTGAGTCTCACCTGGCATGACGTTCATGTTATTTTTTCTTCCACACTCACTCCAGATGAATGAGCCCGTATCCAGCAGGCAGCAGAGGATGATGCTGATCAAGCTCATCTTACAGACATCACCCTGCCTACTGGTAGGCTGGTAGTGCCTTTAACTGACCCTGGCTGGAACTATCAAGATGGTCAGCAGGGTCGCAATCTCTGTGCCCGCATGCTTCAACATCTCATAGCTGGCATGCAGGCAGTCTCCAATAAGGTAGTAAATTTTGATAAATTGAGGGAAGTTACCCAAAATCCAGGTGAAAATCCTGCCTTATTCCTCAACCACCTTACAGAGGCCCTTACTAGATATACAAAGCTAGACCCTGAATCTCCCTCTGGGGCTACAGTGCTAGCTACTCATTTCATCTCCCAATTGGCTCCTGATATAAGGAAAAAGCTCAAACGAGCTGAGGAGGGACCTCAAACTCCTATCCAAGACCTGGTAAGAATGGCCTTTAAGGTTTATAATGCCCGAGAGGAACAAGCTGAATTAGCTAAGCAGGATAATCTAAGGAAAAAGGTAACCCTCCAAACCCAAGCTATCATGGCTGCCCTAAGGCCTACGGCTCTGGCTCCAGCTCCGGCACGAACTTCAAAGGGGAATCAGCTGTCCTCTCCACCTGGGCCCTGCTTCAAGTGTGGATGCAAGGGTCACTGGGCTCATAGGTGCCCAAACCCATGGCCTCCCACTAGGGCGTGTCCCATCTGCAAACAAGCGGGACATTGGAAGAGTGACTGCCCTATGGCTGGCCATTCTCTAGCGCCTCTATGCCGGGGTGTGGCTAGCCAGATGGTCCCTTCCCCGGAACTGTTGGGATTCCCAGAAGACTGAGGAACCCTGGACTCGAGGACCCCAATTACTCTCGACGAGCCTAGGGTCAAGCTACAGGTAGCGGGTAAATCCATAACTTTCCTTGTGGATACAGGGCTACCTACACTGTTTTGCTGGCTTACTCTGGGCCTTTATTCCCTTCCCAGGTTTTGGTTATGGGGATTGATGGAAAACCCTCCTTCCCAAACAGAACAGCTAAGCTAGCCTGTGCCCTAGAGGGAAATCCATTCACGCATTCTTTCCTGGTTATTCCTTCCTGTCCAGTCTCCCTTCTAGGCAGGGATGTTCTCCAACTTCTGGGAGCGACCTTACAACTTCTTCCCAGGCATACTATTAGTACTCACCTTCTTCTACCTCTGTTTCTTACATTCTCCAGCTCTCCCACACCACCAACCTTACTGTTACCTCCAGACTTGGTCGACTCCCAGGTCTGGGACACCTCCAAGCCAGTCATAGCCTCCCACTATAAGCCAGTCCGTATCCAACTAAAACCTCATACTAAGTTTCCTTCACGTCCTCAGTTCCCTATTTCCTGTACCCACCTGGAAGGACTTAAACCCATCAGAGATCAGTTACTTACTCAGGGACTCATCATCCCTACTAACTCTCCCTGTAACACCCCCATATTGCCAGTACATAAACCCTCAGGAGCTTATCATTTAGTCCAGGACCTTCGCCTAATTAATGAGGCAGTCATTCCCATCCACCCAGTGGTTTCAAACCCTTACACTCTTTTCTCTCACATCCCCCCTTCAACCACTCACTTTACAGTCCGAGATCTCAAAGATGCGTTCTTTACAGTTCCTCTTCACCCTGACTCCTATTACCTGTTTGCCTTCACATGGGAGGATCCTGCATCCTTTAGGTCTTGGCAGCTGACATGGACAGTTTTACCCCAAGGCTTCCGGGACAGCCCCCGTCTTTTTGGGCAAGACCTAGCCCAAGATTTGGCTACTTGTGACTTAGAAGATAGCACACTCCTACAATATGTGGATGATCTCCTCCTATGTAGCCCATCCCTCAAGGCCTCACAAACTCACACTGCTCAACTCCTTAACTTCCTTGGGTCTCGAGGCTATCGTGTCTCCCCAGCTAAGGTCCAGCTAACTACCTCTTCAGTCATGTATTTGGGCATACTACTCACTCCTACCTCTAAGAGTCTTACAACAGATAGAATCCAAGCCCTCCATGACTTACAGCCACCAGAAACAGCAGACTACATTCTCTCCTTCCTTGGTTTGGCTGGCTTCTTCAGGCATTGGGTCCCTAATTTTGCGCTTCTTGCCAAGCCCCTATATAATGCAGCAAAGGAGACTCCTCAAGGGCCCCTTACCTCCCCCAGGATGATAGCTAACTCTTTTTACAAACTCAGAGATGCTCTCACATCATCCCTCACTCTTTCTCTCCCTAACCCTAACCATCCTTTCCACCTCTTCACGGATGAAAAACAGGGTATTGCTACTGGCCTTCTCGCTCAACCAATTGGACCTTCCTATAGACTGGTGGCATATCTCTCCAAGCAACTTGATTCTACAGTTCATGGGTGGCTACCATGCCTCTGAGTACTGACAGCAGCAGCTGAGCTAACCAAAGAAGCCCTAAAACTCACGCTACGTCAACCAATAACTGTGTTTTCCACTCATCAACTGCAGAACCTTCTAAACCATAAATTCCTTCCACTCCTGAGCCCATCGTGGATCCAAGAATTTCATCTCCTCTTTATAGAAAACCCCACCATTACTCTGTGCTCTTCTTCTCTCAACCCTGCTACACTTCTTCCACTGTCCCCACCCCCTTCAACCGTCACCCATTCATGTCCACAGGTGCTGGAAGCCCTGCGCTCACCTCGTGAAGACCTGTTCGATTATCCACTCCCCTCACCTGACTTAACCATTTTTGTAGATGGTAGTTCTGTGCTGAGTCCTGATGGACGCCGCAAAGCTGCTTACACAGTGGTCACTTCCACCTCAATTCTGGAAGTCAGCTGCCTTCCAGATGGGACCACTTCCCAAAAGGCTGAACTCTTTGCTCTGACTAGGGCCCTAATTCTGTCTAAAGGTAAACGAGTCAACATCTACACTGACTCCAAAGATGCCTTCTTAATTGCTCACTCACATTCAGCTATTTGGAAGGAAGGTGGATTCCTTACCATGAAGGGGTCACCAGTGGTCAATGCCTCCCTCATCTCTAAACTCTTGGAGGCACTTCAGCTGCCACACCAAGTTGCCATTGTACACTGCCGAGGACACCAGAACTCCTCAGACCCTGTAACCATGGGTAATAACAAGGCAGATTCTATAGCAAGGGAACTAACAACAAAGTCCTCAGCGGCCCCCATTTTATTCTTATCTACAACTATCAAACCTAAATATTCTCCACAGGAACAGGAAGACCTAATAGCCCCAAATGGTCATTTCGGAGATGATGGCTGGATTTTCCTTGGGGACCAGATTGCTCTTCCCAAGCAGCAAGCTTACAGCTTATTGACGGACATTCATAACTCCCTTCATATTGGTCCCAAGCCTCTTTTACAGTTTCTCCAACCCCTCTTTTACCTTCCAGGAATGAGAACCATTCTCCAGCAGATCCACTCCAATTGCCCAGTCTGCTCCTCTGTGTCCTCACAAGGGGGCATCAAACCCAAGCTCCCCACACATCAGATGAGAGGCCATCAGCAGGCGAAGACTGGCAGATCGACTTCACCCACATACCCAGACACAAAAAGCTCTGTTACTTACTTACCTTGGTTGATACTTTTTCAGGCTGGATAGAAGCCTTCCCCACCCCCAGGGAAACTGCTGACATCATCACCTCCATCCTCATTGAGCAGATTATTCCCAGATTTGGACTTCCTGCATCCATCCAGTCAGACAACGGTCCAGCCATCACCTCTCAGGTTGTTCAACTAGTCTCCAAAAACCTCAACATCACCTGGAGACTTCATATTCCCTACCGACCCCAATCCTCGGGTAAGATGGAGAGGGCTAACGGCATTCTTAAGGATCACCTCACTAAGCTTGCCATGGAACTTAGACTTTCTTGGCCCAATCTTTTTCCATTGGCCCTTACCAGGATCCGGGCATCCCCGAGAGCCCCCTTGGGCCTCAGCCCCTTCAAGCTGCTCTATGGGTGCCCCTTCCTTATCAACCAAAATTTCCCAATCACCCCTCCTCCCCTAGCATCTTACCTACCTTACCTCATGCTTTTGCACAAACTCCTAAGGGAACACGCAGACTGCTACCTTCCAGCACCGTTCATAGCCTCATCTCCAGCTGGACCGCAAACTGAATCAGCCATCCTTCTTCTTCAGCCAGGCGACACAGTTCTACTTTGAGAACTACATCCTCAGTCTCTACAACTTTGGTGGACTGGACCTTACACCGTCATACTTACCGCCCCAACAGCGGCCAAGCTTCTGGGTCATTTCCCTTGGTACCATGTTTCTCACCTTAAGAAAGCATCCTTCCAGGATGCCCAGTCCTGGACTTCCACTGCGCTGGGACCCACCAAACTCAAAATTTTGCGCCAACCCTTTATTACTGCTACTACTCATTAATCTCTCTCAAGCCTCTATCACAACCCACAGGTGGTGTTTCTATGCCGAGGAAACATACCAGCTGGGTGAGGCCCCCTTCTCTAATATCATAGCAGAAAATGACTGTTCCCCCACAGGATGTGACTGGGAACTCACCCTTGATCTCCAGGATTTTAAAACTATATCTGTCTCTTCTCGTTATGCCTGTATGGTTTGCTTCCTATATGACCAATACCTGTCATACTGCACAAAGGACCCCACCATATATGGAGGGTACCCCTACAATAGCTGTAAAAGACATTTCCCTGATCCCAGTTGGGGATATGCAATAAGAATCAACATCAAGGACCCCTGGACTCCAAAATGGGCCTCAGGGGTTGACGGTAAAGTTTACACAGGGATAGCAGCCAGTTGTCCTGAGGCTTCACTTAGAATCTGGAGAGTTTATATTCAGGTGGTTCCTCAGCTTCACCTAACCATCCAGGAGCAAGAAAAGGAAATCCAACAGCAGATCAATGCAGCTACTCACCCTAATGCTAATCTTTTCTCTTGGCTTTCTCTGATCCATCAAGGTCTTCAACTTCTCACTCTCTCCAGAGTTAAAAACATCTCAGATTGTTTTCTTTGTGCAGGTTTGGACCGGACCCCGCTAACAGCTGTTCCCATGAGTACCCCCCTTAATACTTCCTCACAGCCTCAAAGGACCCCCTCTTCACCATTGGAGGGAGTTCCCCTTTAATACAACTCCTCAGAGAATTTTGCATACAGTTACACTTCCTCTAACCCAGTACCTTGCAACAGAACCGTATGGGTCTCTTCTCCCATGTTTTCTCCTCCAGGATTCTTTTTCTGGTGTAACGGTACTCTGACAAAAGAATTAGGTCCCAATATGCCCTTTGCTTTCTGTGTGCCCTCCACTCTGGTTCCTCAATTAACACTATATAGTGAAGCTGAATTAATCTGGCTTCTTCAAAATCCCATTCCTAGGGTGAAACAGGCTGTTTTCCTACCAGTGGTGGTTGGGCTCTCCTTGGCCTCTTCACTCGTGGCCTCCGGGTTGGGGGCCGGAGGACTCGGTTACGCAGTCACTGCCACCCAAAAGCTAGAACAACAACTCCAAGAGACGATAGAGGCATTGGCTGCCTCCCTGGCATCCCTACAGAGACAAATAACATCTGTTGCCCAAGTTTCTTTACAGAACCGCCGAGCCCTAGATCTTCTGACAGCAGATAAAGGAGGAACATGCCTATTCTTGAAAGAAGAATGAAAGTGGACTCTTCGAAAACAACGTTGAAACTCTCCAACATCTGAGCGAAAAACCTAAGCAGCAACAATCGAGTGACCCCTGGCCAGGATGGCTAAACTCCACTCTTGCCAACTGGCTGACCCCCATCCTCACCCCTATATTTGTAATAGGCCTCCTACTAATGGTTGCTCCCTGTCTTCTCAGGTTTGCCCAGAGCCGCATGAGTGAGGTTCCAAGAGTGACATACAACCAAATGCTCCGGCACCCTCATAGCCGCCTCCCCACGGATCTGGCACCTGAACCTTTTTCTCCCCACGACACCCCTTAACATGCAGGATGTAGCCAGACAGACTCTGGCGCCCTATATCACCAAAAAGGTCGGGATGTCGGGTCACACTGAAGCGGCTACAGGGGAGGAAGCAGATAAAAGACCCCTAGCAACCCACTGAAGCACAAAGGGCCAGATGGCATGCAAGAGGTGAACAATAAGGAGGAAACCTGCTGACCCTGATGTCCACCTTGGCCCACCTTTCCTGGGCAGGAACCCCCAGTCCCTTCCCCCTGTATAAAAACCCTGAGTAGCCGAAGCCATTTTGCGACTTCTTCTGGCTCTCCCACCCCCTGCTTTCACCCCGGAGGGTTGGGATCTCGCCCGGGAGTGCAATCTCTAATAAAGCCTATCACTTCCATCTGGCTGTGGTTTGGCCATTTACTGGCCTTATTTATATTTCCATGGCGGTGAGCTCATAATTTGGTCTGAACCCACTCCGCTGAGTTTGCATGCCCCCTAGTGGCCTCGGGGTTATCTGCCAATCTTCTCGGGCAAGATATACTAGGTGAGGCAGAGGCCTGTATCACCACAGATCATAGGGCCTTTTATGATGATCTTTTGGAGGAAGAGGAGTACCAACAAGAGTTCAAGGAAGGGAGGGCCTGTCACCCTAATTATAGAGATGACCCCTCCTTGGAGACCACAAGGAGAGGGGAACCAAGAACCTTCTTTTAGCCACACCCCCAATCCTAAAGGCCACTGCTCGCCCAGAGCCTCTAAAAATCAAATGGCTCCCAGGCCCTCCTGTTTGGGTAGAGCAGTGGCCTCTCCCTCAACATAAACTGCAACAACTTCACCTGCTTGTGCAACAGCAGTTAGAAGCAGGTCATCTCAAACCATCTACCAGCCCATGGAACTCCCCAGTTTTTGTTATCCAAAAAGGCTAATGGGAACTGGAGGCTCCTACACGATCTGAGAAGAATAAATGAGAGGATGCTACCCTTTGGCACTCCCCAGAGGGGACTTCCCTGGATTCCAGCCATACCTAAGCATTATCACCTTATAGTTATTGACACCAAGGATTGTTTCTTCTCCATACCCCTGAGCCCTGAGGATTCTGAGAAGTTCACTTTCTCTATTCCATCCCTTAATTTTGAAGGCCCTGATCAAAGGTTTGAGTGGAGAGTCCTACCCC
The DNA here is from genome assembly GCA_020662805.1 of Glaucomys volans. Taxonomy (NCBI): domain Eukaryota; kingdom Metazoa; phylum Chordata; class Mammalia; order Rodentia; family Sciuridae; genus Glaucomys; species Glaucomys volans. Next base: position 74,365 of record JAJEJO010002224.1, on the reverse strand, counting down.
AAGGAATGACCAATAGTCCTCCCATATGCCAATAATTCATGTCCAGGACCCTAGCCCCACTTAAGCAAAAGAGTCATCTGCTTTATGTTTATATGGATGATATCATCATTGGGGAAAAACAAATTGACAAATTAGATCAGCTTTTTGAGTCCTGTCTGCATTTACTTATGGAGCAGGGATTTCAAATTGCACCCGAGAAGGTTCAACGACTCCCCCCATTTTAGCTCTTGGGTCCATCCTAGAGTTAGATGTGGTTTCTCCTCTTAGGCCCCAGCTCCAAATACAGGAGAGTCATTTCCTACCCCAACTTCAAAAGCTTCTTGGAGAAATCAATTGGATGAGGCCCTGGATCTCCATTAGCACAGAGGAACTTAACCCTCTGTTTGACCTACTCAGGGGACCAAACTTATCCTCAACAATCACTTTGGAACCCATACATATGAGTACTCTCCTTAAGTTTCAACACGCCATTGACCACTCCTATTTGAGGAGGTATGAACCCTCCTTGCCGCTAACCCTCTATATTTTCTGTGGAAAATCCCTTCTCACAGGCCTCCTGGCACAAGAAGGAGACCCCATTCATTGGGTTCACCTATCCGTTGGGGGAACACCCCAAGTCTATGCCATTTTAGACCAACTTGCAGATTGCATTAGCAAAGGGAGAGATTTATCTCTCCACCTTTTTGGCCATCAGCCGCATGTACTTACCATCCCCTTTAGACTAGCTGATTTTACCTGGCTTCAGATAAACAACAATCCCATTGTGATCGCCATGGAGGGATTTTTTGGACAAGTTGACTGCCACTATAGCCCCCACAAGTGGATGAGCTCTTTTTCACAATTGGACTGGGTGCCACCCAAACAGTTTTTACTAAAAGCTAATCCCTCCTACCCTACCATTTTCTCTGATGGAGGGAAAGAAGGAGCAGCAATAGTCATTTTTCCACCCTTCATGCAGGGAAATGAGAGTCCCAAAACCATCGTCCATGAGGTACAAGGTTCAGCACAATTCAAGGAGCTCTATGCTGTCATCCTAGCTCTAAATGAAATAACAGAGGCATTCAACTTATTTACTAATAGCCTCTATGTTGCTAATTTGCTCCCCAACCTTCCCTGGTCTTATATTAAACTTGATGACAATCCCATTACTCCTTTAATGATTCAAGCAAGGAACCTGTTAAAACGGAGAACCAAACCTATATTCTTGCAACATTGTCGGGGGCACCAAGGTCTCCCTGGTATTCTATCTAAAGGCAATGCTCTTGCTGACTCCCTAGTATCTACCCTTCAAACTTACCCTGTCCAGGAGGAAGCTGCTGCCTTTCATGAACCCATTCATGTTAATTGGTGGGGTTTACTCTACAAGTATCTGCAGGTACCAATCAAGGAACTCAAAAAGATTATCTGAACATGTAAATCTTGTTCACCTTTTCTACAAGTACCTCCCTTGCAGGAGGCTGGAGTCAATCCCCATGGGTTGGCACCAAACCATTTGTGGCAAACGGATGTCACTCATTATACTCCCTTTGGAAAGCTCAAATACATATTTGTAAATGTTGATACCTTTTCCCATGCCTGCTGGGCCACAGCTCATGCTGGAGAGAAAATAAAACATGCCATAAGCTATTTATTACAATGTTTTGCTGTCCTTGCACTCCCTAAACAACTTAAGACTGATAACGGCCCTTGCTTTGCCAGTGAGCCATTCTGTGCATTTATGGAGCACTGGAGTATTCAGCATCATACAGGTATACCATATAATCCCACTGGACAGGCAATTGTTGAACAGCAAAACAAAACATTAAAAACCCAGCTAACAAAACAAAAAGGGGGAACATCATCCCCCCATGATCAATTAAGGATGGCACTATGTACTCTAAATATTTTAAATTTTTCCAAAGAAGATCATCTCTCTCCATTCCAAAAGCATTGGGCTACCACAATGAAGTATGGAACCATTAAGGTCCGATGGAAGGACCCTCTCACAGGAGCCTGGAGAGGTCCTGACCCCCTCTTAACTGTTGGAAGGGGATTTGGGTGTATATTTCCTATTGATGAGGACAAGCCCATATGGGTTCCTGCAAAGAACATTAAATATCATCCTCCTACTAATGATTCTCTCCCCTCACAAAATGACAATATTGACCCAAGGAGCTCCGCCTCTTGAGGTGCTGTATTTTACTTGTCTCCACAGGGATGGACGGAACATTGCTTCTCTGGATAGTGGCTGCCTGCTCACTGTTCCCCTACAATCTTGCAGGGTTTGAGGACCCTGCTAAGGCTCGTGAGTATTTACAAGAACTCAGAAACAAACCATGTAAGTGTGAGGGAGGTTATGAAACAGGTGGCCAATATACACCCTCATGCCTCGATCATCTCCCGAGGGCACACCTGAGGATAGACTGCAGCACTCACACCGCGTTTTATACGCAGCAAGGGCAATGGCACTGTATCAGGAAACCACAAGTTCATCCCCCAGCTAGTGGCAAACCTACACCCTGTCCCTGCACAGCCTTTCACACTTCCTTCCATAGCTCCTGCTACTCTTCAGCCCAAGCTTGTTCCTCAGGAGGTAAAACCTACTTTACTACTGTCTTGGAAAGGCCCCATCCAGGGTCAGTTGGAGGGGATTGGTCTAGTAGCTCTGGAAAATTAAGTACTGCCTCATGTCCTAATGACTTAGTGGGGAAAACAGTTTGCTGGTCTACTATGGCCCCTCTACATGTGTCTGACGGAGGAGGTCCCCAATATCTTAATAGAGCCAAACAGGTCCATGAGAAAATCCAATGGATGTATGAGGAGCTCCACACCAGTCTCTTATACCACCCACTTGCACTACCTGAGCACAGACCTTTTGAGATAGACCCTGCCACTTATAATATTCTTGAAGCCACTCACGCTTTGCTTAACCAATCCAATTCTCCCTTGACTGCCAACTGTTGGCTTTGCCTGCAACAGGGAAATCCTGTTTCACTAGCTATTCCAATTGATTATAGAAATAACACGGCTGCCACTCCCACAATAGGGCAATGGCTCGGTCACTTCAGTGGAAATTGTTTACCCACTCCACCATTTTTGGCACAGCCCCTCATATATTCCAATACTACTTGCTTTTTCTAGCCTGGCTATAATAATACCTGGGATTTGGATGTAGGGACTATGACCTTTAGTAATTGCTCTGAAACATTCAATGCTTCACAGCCATTGTGCCCCCCTAATGGCACTGTGTTCATTTGTGGAGGTAACCAGGCCTTTACTCAACTGCCAATGAATTGGACTCACTATGAGTTCTGGCCACCTTGCTCCCAGACGTAGACATTGTTCCAGGAGATGAACCTGTTCCTATACCAACAATTGATCACCTTGCAGGGCGAGCTAAGTGTGCTGTCACTCTTATCCCTTTACTTGCAGGGCTTGGAACAGCTACAGCAGTGGCCTCGGGTACTGCTGGCTTGGGGGTCTCTCCTACTCAGTATACTAAATTATCCAAACAATTGATCTCTGATGTACAATTACTCTCTAGCACTATACAAGACCTCCAAGATCAGGTAGATTCCCTAGCGGAAGTGATCCTACAAAACAGGAGAGGCTTAGACCTTCTAACTGCTGAGCAGGGAGGCATTTGCTTGGCTTCACAGGAGAGGTGCTGCTTCTACGCTAACAAGTCAGGAATTGTGAAAAACAAGATCAAACAACTGCAAGAAGATCTGGAAAAATGGTGTGCCGAACTCCAATCCAACTTCCTCTGGACGGGCTTACATGGCTGGGTCCCTTATCTACTCCTCCTGCTTGGCCCTCTTCTTCTCTTCCTTATGGTCCTCGCCTTTGGCCCTTGCATTTTCAACAGGCTTGTGCAATTCATACAAAGCCGCTTAGAGGCAGTGCAGTTGATGAATGTTCAAGTGCAGTATCAAAGGCTAGCCACTAGCCCTAGGGAAGATCATGATGATGCTGCCAGATATGATGATGTCGCCAGGATAACTCCGGAGACCCCTTGAGCCAATGATGGGTAAGACCCCGGATCTGCTGGGGCAACCTAAGACAGGCTCATGATGAGGCTCCACCCCCATCCCCCTTGGTCCAGTTGAAGTGCTGTGGAGTATTCAATAACGGGTAAGATCCTGGATGTACCGGACAACCTAAGACAGGAGCTCCACCTACCAACTAGCTCCCGGGGAAGATAACAAAACAAAAAGGGGGAATTAAGGGACACACACCCTATAATGGTGACATCAATGGTGACAGTGCCCTCGTGGAAACCTCCTTCCCTTATGTGATGCTGCCTAACTCACTGCCTAGGATTGGCTAGTAGTAGTTCCACGAACGTGATCAGCTCATGTTTGCCCTATAGTCCTACAAGACTCTTGCCTGCCTGCACACTCCATGCCTTGCAGAACCTCAATCTGATTGGATCTTGCTGTATCCTCACCCTACATAAAAGCCATGTAACTTCCTTTAATAAACGAGTTCCTGCTTTGACAGACCTCCCAGCTCTGGTGTGGTTCCTTGGCCGCCGACACTCATCATCCTGCTCGACCCCGTATTCTCCTCCAGCGGGTCCTGAGGAGATACACTGAACCTTGTTGCTCGGCAGGGAGCAACACGTACTGAGGGTTAGAATGTCAGTATGTTAGGGGGATGGCACAATTAAACCATAAAACAGGGTTAAACTAATATTTCATTCAACATCCATTGGAATAGTTCTTAAAACCAAGCTGTAACTGATACCACTATTTACAGGTGATGAGTCCTGCTTCCTCAGGTGCTGAAGTATAATGCCAGAGAAGCACACCCAGGCAAGTGTAGAGTAGAAAGTGAGAAGCTTTATTAAAGAAAAGTAAAAGCAGACTTCTCCAGGGTGGAAGAAGAGGACCCAAAGAATGAATTCATGTGATGAGTAAATCATTTTCTTTTTATAGGTTTTAATCTATTCCCTTCCCCTTATCTCTTATCTCTTTCCTTCTTGCCTACATGACTGGCCCAGTTTTGCAGGTGAGATACAAAAGTTGAGAAGTGGATGGGTAGGGGGAGGGCTAAAGTGACAGCAGGTAAGGGCCCAGGGGCATTAATTAGCACCTTTCTGCCTGCAGTCCTCTGAAAATGGCAGGTAGATTTGGTAATCAGTGGGTGCCGGGGTCTCTGATATTCGACTTTCCCAATGGCAGTCAGTCTCCAACTTCCAGATGCAGATGGCTTTCATGGTCTCCATTTTCTTGATTTGACCCAATTTCTTATTTCTACACTAACTGCCTGTCCCCAATTCTGACTTCATAAGCTTGATAATTGTGCACATTTTCTTTGTGTGTTGATTTTCTTCTCCTTTCTTCCAAAACTGTCACTAGCTTGGTGAATTAGGAGGCCTATGTTTTCAGGAGTAAGACCCAGAATAACTGTGTAGCATCACATATCAGATGGAAGAACACCAAGTTTACAGAATGGAGCAAACACAAGGGTAAATAAAATGTCAACTAGGTAAATGTGGCATGTAAAATTCTCCACCTCTTCCCCAGATGTTTTATCAACCATTCTTATGGCTGCAGTGGAATTTAGAGTGAAGATTAATGTCGCTTCAGTTTCTTCTCCAACATTTTTAGCAGATCTTCCTATTGAGGATTTCCCAGAGCACGTACACATCAAGATTTCTAGTTAAACTTTGTCTAGGATCATATTTGCTGTTGGATTCCTTGGTCCTTTATTATGAAATTGAGTGTATATAACCCAAAATCAAAGGAACTGCATGACTATCCTTTTAATTGTGGCAGGATACTGAAATCAGGACAAAAGAATTTTACCTGGCTCCAGTCTACCAGAGGTGAGAGACTCAAGGTAAATTGAGCAGGCTGTCAGTTGATCACCTGAGGGCTGATCCTGCTGTTTCCTGTTAACTTAAGAGTGACATTTGGACTGACCTTGATAAACTCTGGCCCATCATTCTGACCATAATTAAATGAAGACCCAGGAGATGGCAGTCTGAGGCCCAGGAACCTGAGGCCTGACAGCTGTATCTGCCATTCTTAACACTTATGTACTGTGTCTCCTTCTGAGCTGGGGACCCAGGGCTGTGGCTGCCCCACACACAGACCAGGGGAGAGAGACAGATTCCCACCCAGAGCAAGAAAGGAGCAGGACCTCTGAGAGGACCAGTCCTACTCAGTGGGAAGGAATCCTGTGGAAAGATCTTTTTCCTAAAAGCCATTGGAAATTAAGATTCAGTTATTGATTCTGAATGTGAGAGAAATATTTCTTTCTCCCTGTTAGGTTGTTTTTGGTTTTACAAGGACCCAGAGAGAGACTATTTCCAACACTTGTGAACATGATAGCAGGAGCTTACACAGGAGTCTTGAATTTCCTGAAGCAGACGGGTTTGTTGGAGGAAATTTTCTCTGTTGCTTCTAGTGGTTGTGGGAGGTTTCTCTTCTCTAGGTTAGCTGGGAGCAAGTCAAGAAGCCTGATCTTTACTCCGCAGACATTGCCCTGGACACACTATCCAACTCTTCTTGTCTCTGATGCTTTATTGATTCTCCCTGCTGAATTAATTGTATCTTTGCCAAAGATTTTCACTTTCATCATCAGATTCTCTGCCCATTACTGCAGGCAACATGGACATCCTCTCATTGGTTTCCCTCCAATCACAGAGGACATATCATGACACTTAGTACAAAGAACACTTCACACCTCCCATTGGCTCTTTCCACACAGCCGCGCCCTCCAAGGGATCTGCATGCTGCTCCCTGGGGAGGACCTTCCTGCAAGGCTGAGATTAAAGCTCAGCTCTAACCTGGCCTTGACTCACCAGGACTCCTCAGATCCACTTCTCAAAATGAGGCTCTCTGCTCAGCTCCTGGGGTTGCTGATGCTCTGAATTCCTGGTGAGGACAGAGGAGATGAGGAAGGAGAATGTGGAGGGAGCGTGAGCTCTGTAGGTGTGAGTGGTTCAGGTTTTACCCTGCAGGATGTGTATTCAGGTCTTTGAAAGGCAAGAATTTTTTAGAGGACAAATAGATTTGTGTAGTGGGGAAGACTGGGATATAGAAAAAGGAGAATTGTGTGTTCAACTTCTAGACAGGAATTTTTTATAGCAAAACTATCTTATGTGACATTGGATATTTTCAGATAGGAACCTAAAATATATACACATTGACACTCAAGTGATTAAGTTGAGAAAGCAATAAGAGAAATCATGAAAATGTTTCAAAACAATATGCATAAACTTTTATTTCTGTCATCATTTCAGAATCGAGAGGGGATACTATGACGACCCACACTCCTCTCTCCCAACCTGTCACCCCTGGACAGCCATCCTCCACCTCCCGCAGGTCAAGTCAGAGCCTCATTCATAGTAATGGAAGCACCAATTTGAGTTGGTCTGCAGCAGCCAGACAGTCCCCAAGGCTTCTGATCTACAAAGTTTCCAACTGGTACACTGGGGTCCCAGACAGGTTCAGTGGCAGTGGGTCAGGGACAGAATTCACACTTAAAATCAGCAGGGTGGAGGCTGAAGATTTGGGAGTGTATTACTATCAGCAATATTTACTTCTTCCTACCACAGTGTTGAAGCCCCAAACAGGAACCTACCTGCTTGGTGGCCCTGTGCCATGTGTGCCGCTTGACTGGGCAGCACCTCAGCAGATTGTCTGTGTCTGTGAGAGGAAGAAGCTGCAGCTACGGGTTCTGGACCTTGATTGTCATGACCGGGGCTCAGTCAACACAAGTCAAGGTCCCACCAGCTGCAAAACCCTGGTGTGGGTTTTTGAACCCAGAGGGATTTTTCTAGGGAAAAGGAATGCTCCAGCTTGAAATTAAGTAGGCTTAGAATAACTAGAAACTCTGCAAATATACAGAGTTCTGTCAAAGCAAACAGGGGAAATGTATTTTAAATTCAGTGTAATTTTCATTGTAACTCTACTTTGTTTTCCACAGTATTTTTAAGAAATGTGTATTAACTGTCATCGTCACTTCATGTTAATGCCTGCACAAAATACCTTACAAATCATGACAATAGCAGCATCCAGGAGTGCTGAGGTGTAAGGGAGGTAGTATTTTAACAATATTGAGATCAGATTGTCACCAACTTATATTAAGCTGTTGTAAATGTGGGGTATTATATTTCAACCCCAAATTCACCAAAATAAAGAATAAAAAAGCTACCATATAAACAGAAAAAAGTGGGAAGGGAATCAAAATATTTTACCTCAAAACTCAAATAATGAGAAAGAGGTTGTGGTGGAGGAGATGGAGGAAGCCCAAAGACATGAGGTGTAGAGAAAGCAAAAGAAAATGGCAGAAGAAATTTCCTCCCTGTCTGTAATTGCTGCTGAATATAAATAGATGAACATCCTATCAAAATATGTAGATTGCAAAATGCATTGAAATTATTTATGTATATGTCCAACATTCTCACTTTAGGTCTTAGAGCAAGCAGAACTTGATGGTGAAGATATGGAAGCATATCTTAGGCAAATAGTGAACTAAACACAGGAAAGTAGACATGCTATTATCAGAAATAGATAATTTAAAGAGAAAAAGGAGGAAATTACACAATGATAATAGGATTGGTTCACCAAGACAATGCATGTTATAAACATATGCACCATAAATCAAGGCTCCAAAACATACTTAAAACAGTGACAAATAGAAGGGACAAATAGACCAGAATACAGTAACAGAGGGGACCTCTCCATCGTACTTTCAATAGTCCATGAAAAACTAAGTCAGAGTACAAGTCAGGAAACAGAACTGCAGCAATGCCATCCACCTAACAGATGGGTGGAGAGTCTTCTTCCCACAATGGCATGTGACATGATGACTCGAGTGCACATGGAATGTTCTCCATGATCCTGCATATGTTAAGCCACAAAACAAATCTCAACATGCATATTATCTCTGCTGATCGCAATGGTATGGAATTGCAAATTAACACAAAAGTAGATTGGAAAATTCACAAGTATGAAGAAGGATGACATGCCCATACATAAGAATGGGTCAAGTACATGTGTAGGTCAGATCTTCATCCCTGTAACAAAGACCAGACATGGCCTGTGGGAAGTCATCCTTATTTAGCAGAATCACAGTAGGTTGAGCCATGTGAGGCAGAGGCCTGGTTTCTAGGAACTGCATGGAAGTATGTGGCACTGGGAAGGAGTGCTTCTCTGTCTCTTCCAGAACTTTCCCCCTAAAAGGATGTCTCCCCTAACTCCACACTATCCTGTCCATCACAGAAGAAGTTCCTCCCAGTCCTTATCCCCTTTTACCTACATATTATAAGTAAAGAAGAGTTGGGCAACTTCTTGTTGTAAAGAGGACAGAGTTGGTATGGCCAAACCCGTCACACCTCCTCTCATAAAAAGAGTATTGGCTGTCATGTGTTTATTAAGTAGATCAATTGAGGGGGGGAATAGATAGAGAAAAATAGCCAATATCCTCCTCTGGTAATCAATTGAGTTTCCTAAGTAATCTGGCCTAGTGATGGATGGAGGAGGATCAGTGGCATGAATGTGGGAGAAGGAATCCACAGTCAAGTCTTTGGGTCCCCAGACCTCAAATCACACAAGTGGCTGTGCCACAATCCTGCCTCCAGATGGCAAGCAAGCCACACAACCTCAGAACCAGCAGGAAAGCAGCAGTGAACCTGTCCCCTGGGGAACCCTAAGGCTTGGGGCTGTGTCCAGTGCCCAGGCTCATGGTCACTGGGGCTGTGTGCACAGTGGGCCAAGTCTCCCCACAGGCAAGTTCCTGGATGTTTTCTATATAGTTTGGTGATCTCCCTTGACCACAAAATGACAAGGATGACCCTCCCTCCATGTTGGTCTTAGAATTCAGGATGGGGTCCTTGTTCCTCTGTTGTTGAAGATTAAACACCTGAGAACCCAAAGCAAACAGAGAAAGCAAGCTTTATTTAAGAGAGAGAACAGACATACCAGACATCTCTGGAGAGAAGACAGGACCCAGAGCTGGTGCCCAGGGGAGTGGGGAGTCTTGCTGTGTTTTACATACCCCACCCTCTCTTTCTTTCCTGCATATCTTCCTCAATTTCCCTTTTCAGTTTATTGACTGACTTATTGTTTTTAATTCGGAAAGAAAAAGAAAAGAAAAAAAAAATAGGCCACTTAAGGAACTATGGGCATAGAGCAGCCAAGCTTGTTTAATTTTATAATTCTTGGTTCAACTCTTATGACAAAATTTCTATGAAAAGTATCTAAGTACTTCTATCTCTTAATCAGATGAAATTACATATTTTATATTACCAATTACAACTTGTTTTATATTCCACATTGTATTGGTACCTTGTAATTATACACAATGGTGGGATTCATTGTTACCTATCCATTCATGAACACCACATAACAATGTAATTTGACCAATATGATTCCTATTACTTTCATATTTTAGTGACCATAGACAATGAACATTTGTGAATCTATGGTTCTTCCTACAAGGAAATATCAGGTGGTATTATGTCCAAGGGACAGTTACACACCCTAGTGTCTGAGTCTCAACTAGTCACTCCAAAATTGACACTCATCCAAATCCAACCTGCCAACTGTTCCAACCAGGTCCTACAACCATCACACTGAAGAACAGGCCTATTTTTGACTCACATCCTGAGACAACACCTGTATCTGTCTAGGAAGTACCTGGAAACTTACTTCTCTTTACTATGGACAGTATTCATAATGCATTATCTTAGTTTGGGGTTTCAGGTGGGGAGAGGAACTGGACAGCCATGTCTTCTCAGGGCCTCCTGAGACTCTGGATGCAGCTGTAGACACTGGGAAGGAAGTCCTCCCATGTGTGCCTGTGAGGTAAAGTGACTTTTAAGTAACACCATCAACTTTACTGGGTCCATGAGTGGCAAAGTTCTGTCCCCAGCACAGATGGTCTGATTCCGGGCCCTGCATATCAGCAATGAGACCACTGGGTGGATCTGGTGTAGCTGTGGGTGCAGCTTTGTGACAGTGGCCCACCTCGTGCCTCGAGTATAGTCTTTGCTGCTCTGCCACTGGGCAGTATCTTTAAAATGACATGTTTTCTTTTCCTCTTCTCTCTCTCCACCTCCATAACCTGTAGTAGGGGACAAGATTTCCTTTACCCATCCTAGGTGGAGCTATCTCTCTTTGAGCACACACCCACCACTGAAATTAGATGCCACATGAAGGTCTAGGAAGTGACTCCCTCCCAAATTAACAAGTGAGCTGCAACACACCATCAGGGCAGAGATAATACCCCTGTCAGGGCACATCTGGAGTGCAGGCTTTGAATAGCTTCTGTAAAAACCTTCTCTTCCCAGTTGTGGGCAGAATCACAGTCTGGCACTGGAGCTCCCTGAGCTTCTCCTTTGATAGCTAACCAATAAATAGTCCTTTTCCTTTCTTTTAAAACTGTGCTCTCATTCTTGAATTGGCATGAATTGGCATCAGGGACAAGGACAGTCCTTTTGGGAATTGCATTAATTACTGAATAGATGAGGATTCCATGGGAAGTTGGCAAAACATCAATGCCTGGCTTCCTTGAGATGTTGAGAAAGCCACAGCTCACCTTCTTGAAGGAAGTGGCAGTATTGTGGGAATGTGAACATGAGTTTTCCAAATTGTTAAGGGGAGAAGAGCTGATTATGCTTAAGGATGGAGTAGCATAGAGAACAGAGGAGCTTCTGCCTGTTGGCCTCTGTGAGTCAGTGCCCAACGCAAACCTCCACAGCCCTTTCTAACTTTTCCTTCTTTGTCCTACTTTGGTTCATAGCTGCTTCCTCCAGAGGCACAAAGTCAGATTCTGCCATTTTACCTATATCTTCTGTGCGTGAGAAAAGGAGTTGTAGGATGAAAAACATGAAGCTCCATTCACGTCTGAAAGATATCCAACCTCTTAGGTCCCTTTTACTTCCCCAGATAAAATGTCAGAGATGGAAGACTGGGGACACTCACTCTTATCACCTTGTGACTAGGAGGAAATGCAGTCTAAGGAAGGGTCACAAATAACTTGAGGTCAAGCACAATTGTGTGCCCAGGTCTCTCTGTACTTCTCATTGCTTCCTAATCAAGTGATGGCCTCATCTGTCAAGCACAGACTGTGTGAACTATGGTTCCAGAAATTGCTCCCAGGTCCTGCCCACAGGTTACTTCCTCTTAATACCAAGATTGGGTCTGAGGGCTATTACTCTCCAAATTCTTACCCTGGAAACTGGATGCTCCCAATTCCCTTTGACTTTGTGTCTTAGCACAACACAGACTTTTTAGCTGTCAGGGTTGCTCCACATATAGAGGAGACCAGGGCAGAATTTGTAGAAAATCAGGCTTTTTCATAACCATGTTATGTCCGTTCCCTAATCCAATGTCTGAGGATTGTAGATTGCGTCTTTTTCTCTTTTTCATCTTGTCATCCAGGGTCCTGCTTTATCCTCAGTGAGAAAAACTGTGAAATCATTTTAGACCTGGACACACCTGGACACAAATTTGTTAACTAACAAAGCATTTAAGATAGCTTCTTTCTTTCTTAGTTTTGTTGTTGTTGTTGTTGTTTGTTTTGCATGTTTGTTTGTTTGGAAAGCATTCAGAATCACTTAAGGACAGTTTTCAATAGGATTCTCAAGAATGGACATGTGCAGTGGAAGCCAGCTTTTCCAGTCAATGAACTTTATATGTTACAAATTCAATTCTTCTCATGCAGAACACAGAAACGCCCCAGAAAGGGGACATGTTCCCTGCAAGGGGCATTAAGACCTTCCATAACTGTGAAAAAGAACCCTCAGGTGCATTTCTCACCATCTAATCATCAGATAGCTTCCTCTCCCATCCTGTAAATTCCACTTCTTCCAACTGCTATTGGACCCAGCTCTGAGCTTGCTGCTCCTCTCCCTGTTGCAAGTTGCCCTCACAATACAATTGTTTCTGCTTGCACATTTGGGTGTCTGTGCTGACTTTTCAGTACCTCAGGCAGCAGATTGGTTTCCAATTATTTTCATGGAAAGGTTCTGATTCCCAGAAAATGCAGATTGGGGAGCTCAGCATCAGTACAAGGAGCCAATCCCATGAAATGGTTTCCTTGTGAACCTCTGCAACAATTTCCAGGACAAAAGTGTCCCACCTAAATCCTGCCACTGTCTATATTCACACTCTTCACAGCTCAGGGCCCTGTTCACTCCATTGCCCTTCTTGTGTTAGGCGAAGGAAATCCTGGACTCACCCACAGCCCCTTTTGTTTAAATTCTAATAGCTTGACCAGCATACCAGGTGTACAACCATTTCACAGAGCCCTACTCCCTCTGGTGGGGGCTCTGAGTTTTTGGTCTTCCAATTAACACCAGGTGCTGATTATGTTTTTATATGAGAAATGGAAGAAAAGAATTTGCTACCTTCCTGAAGAGTCAAGGGTATGTGGGGAATGGATGGTGATTAGAAATGCAGAACCATGATTAAAAGCATTGGTTTCAAGGGCTGACTTTCTGCATTCTTGGCTCACTTACACACAAGATATGAATGTGTAGAAATCATAAGTGTGCACAGTTTTAGAGCCATCCCTGAGCACCCTGAGTACCAGAACGTTTACCCACAAATCCATCCTCTAGTGAGTGACAACTGCAGTTAGAAAATAAAACTGGCTTTGAGACAGAGCTGTCTTCCAAGAAACCAAAACAACATAAGTTATCTCCCTCTTTAACCCAGATTCTTCCTACCAAGACAGAAAGATTTCAGACATGTTCCTCAGAGAAACAGGAATGAGTTCATTGAAGTGCTAGGAAGACTGAAAAGAGACACTGTCAAGGGAAAGAATAGTTTGTCTCAGAGAGGGGAGGAACAACTTTCCCCTGCACTCCAGTTTTACTTTGGGATCCTCAAGATGTTTCCAGAGAGTCCTTCCTAGTTCCACCTCTTGATTTCTGACTGGTGACATCAAACTTTCAGGCCCCAGTGCCATGGTAACTCTAGACCACCTTGGCCCATGTTGAACAGTTCCAATTTGATCATTAACCAAACATTCTTACAAACTTTATGTCTAGGAGGAACTATACTTATCTTCAGAATCTGGTCTCTGAAAAGGTTCACAAATGTCTTTCCCTTCAGACTAACTCGGGCCCATATTAAATGATGTCATTTCCAGCCTGCATTTCCTTGCAGATAACAGATGTTTGCCAAGGAATGTTGCACATCCTGTCCACTTATGCCAGGCAGGGCTGCAGAAAAATTCCTTTTTGGTAAAGCAAGCTTGTGGGGGTCAGCCCCATGGGCCCATGTTATGGAATTGTTCTCTTATCTCATGATCTGACCATCCTCATCTGTCTGTCCAATAATAGCTTCAACCACAGTGCCTGGGAGCCAAGAATCAGTTCTGGAGAACTTGGAGCTGCACACAGGGAGCTGCCTCCAGTAATAGCTGTCTCTCAGTTCTCACAAACTCCCACCTTGACTCACAAAGACCCCCCACTGTGTGTGTCCAGTGACATCCTAAGCATTGTAGGTTTTGACTCACTGAACTCAAGTAGGATAGGAAGCAAATCTCCAGAATGACCAGCAGTGTTTTGCAGTGAGGCAAAGATGACTTCCGTATATCTTTTGTCCTATGTCTGTTTTATTTCTAAACTGGAAGTTCATTTCTAAATTGCCTGACAAGCTGAACTTTCATGCACCCAATTAGGTCAAAACCAATCCAAAGAAGCAGATTTTCAGCCACCTATTGCTTGCTATGTACATCCCTGGAAACCTCACCCATATCCTGCAACCACAGGAAAGATATGCCCACCTTGTGAACCTTCTGACCACTGCTGCCCTTGGAGCTCCCTGACTCAGAGGTTCCCCAGTGCCTGTGTGACATCACCAACTTGCATAGCCCCTTCTCCAGTGTTCCCCGTCTGAGCAGCATCCTGGTAACTCAGCCCCTGGGCAGACCCCTGTTGTGAGGGCCTAAACTCTGCAAACCAGTCAGAGCATCAGCCAAAAGAGCTCTGTGAGCTACTGTGCCCTGTGTCATGTCTTTTCTCATGTTCTGCCCTGGTCCCTTCTGCCTCCCACAAACAGAAGCACATTCTCTATCCCAGGAAACTCTGATGCCATCTCATTGCACCCAATCAGAAGGGTCTTTTACTTCTTTTGCCTATGTATTGGTTGGTATATTTTGTGTATGTGTTTGCTGCGGGTTTTGAGTTTTTTATAAAGTTTGGATATTAACCCCATCAGAGAAGTAGTTGGCAAATATCCCTCCCCCATTCTGCCTGTTCCCTTCATGATCTCAGTTGCATCTTTAGCTGTTAGAAGCTTCCTAATTACCGTCTGTTCTAACTCTTGATTCTACATCAAGTAAAGAAAACAACTAAGCAATATTCCTGATGGAAATAGATGCAAAACTCCTCATGAAAATCCCAGCAAAGTCACATTCAAAAACACATTAAGATCATACATCATGACCAGGGGTTTCATCCCAGGGATGCAGGTTAGTTCAAGTTATACAAAGCACTTATTGTAATTCACTACCTGAAGAAAATCAAGGGGAAAAAAATCACAAGATCATCTCAATAGATGGAAAAAAGTTCGATAACAAAACTCAGTGACAATTCATATTAAAACACAATAAGCTAGGTACAGAAGGAACTCTACATCCAACACCAAAATCAACATTATTTTAAATGGAGAAAGCCAAAGCACTTGATTTTTTTCATTTTTAAAAAAATTCTTCTAATTCTTTGTACATGGCAGTAGAATGCATTTATACATTTTGAAAGATCATACATTAATGTCTCTGATTTTTCTGATTATACATATTGTAAAATCACATCAGTCATGAAGTCATAAATATATATGAGATAATAATATCTGTTTCATTCTACTATCTTTCCAACCTCCATAAACACCTCTCCTCCCTTCACTCCCCTCTAATCTAAGATCACTCTATTCTTCACTATTCATTCCCCTTAATGTGAATTACCATCTACATATCAGAGAAAACATTCGGCATTTGGTGTTTGGGTTTGCCTATTTCACCTAGCATGATATACCCTAACTCCATCCATTTAACAGGATATGCCATAATTTCACTCTTCTTTAACTATTGAACTAACATTCCATATATATATATATATATATATATATATATGATGGAATGTTATATATATGTATATATATGTATATATATATATATATAAATATATATATGTGAGATATATATATATATATATATATATATATATATATATATATATACCTTTACTAAAAAATAAAAAGGATAGAGGCTGGAGATGTGACTCTGGTTAAGCATTCCAGGTTCAATCGCTGGTACAAACACAGAGAAAAAACTTTGGAAAATTTGAAATCTTACAAAAATTTTTCTTTTAAAAATCAAGTGCTGTCAAGGCAAGGATGCACTCTTTCTACACTTCTATTCAACATTTTCCTTGAAACTCTACCCAGAGAAATTAGACAACAGAAATTATAGGAATACAAAAAGGAAAAGAAGAGCTCAAACTACCCCTATTTGCTGATGGCATGTTTCTCTATTTAGAAGACCCTAAATATTCCACCAGAAAACTTCTGGAACTCATAAATGAATTCAGTAAAGTAACAGGATACAAAATTAATGCTCATAAATCTAATACATTTTTATTCATAAGTGATGCATCCTCTGAGAGAGAAATTACGAAGACTATACCATTCAAAATAGCCTCTAGAAAAATAAAATACTTGGGAATCAATCTAGCAAAAGAAGTGAAAGACCTCTACAATGAGAACTACAGACAACTAAAGAAATAAATTAAAGAAAATCTGAGAAGATGGAAAGATCTCTCAAGTTCTTGGATAGGCAGAATTAATATTGTCAAAATGGACATACTACCAAAGGAGCTATGCAAATTCAATGCAATTCCAATTAAAATCCCAATGATACACCT
>JAJEJO010002224.1:34820-52495 GCA_020662805.1 Glaucomys volans | reverse complement strand
GTGTGTGTGTGTGTGTGTGTGTGTGTGTGCATGTCCCAGGGATTGAGCTCAGGGATGCAGAACCATTCAGCCACATCTGCAGCAGTTTTATTTTTATTGGTAGGCAGGGCCTCACTAGTTGTTTCGAGCCTCACTAAATTGCTGAGGCTGGCTTAGAACTTGTGATCCTCCTGTCTGAAACTCCAACCCACTGGGGTTACAGGTGTGCACTACTGGGCTGAGCCTTTTTTGTTTTTTTAAGGACAACAGATTATGATAAATCAGCCAAAAGAAATGGAGGACTTTTTATAATTTATTTGTTAATCTTCATAAGAAAAAGCAAAACTTTCTCAAATTCAAGCATAGAAGACTACTTAGTAGAAAAGATGACACTTTTAAAAATTGGCTTATAGTAAAAGAGACCATGGCATATTTCTTACTGGTGCTCCTTTGAGAGGAAACCAAGCTTCCTCATGCAGTAGAGGCAGAAGTGATTCTTAACACCCATCAGGACCATCACCAAGCCAGAGCCACGGTGTTGTCCAACAGTCTGTGTGTTTGCTCTTCAAGTCTGTCTTTATTTTTCCCATCCAACTCTGGATGGATATGACTCCTCTAACTGGTGTGAAGTTAGACATTGGACTTTTTGAAGAATAGGACCAGTTTAAGTTGGTTAATATCATAAGAAGAAAAGAGAAAGGCACAAAACTTGTACCAAAAGGAAAGTATGAGGTATTTATTCTCATCCAATCTCCTCATCAGAGGGTCATCATGAGTCGCAATTCATGCTCTGGAATTGAATGTTTAAAGGTCAATATCATTTTTACTCAAATTTCTCTTCCAACATTATTAAAGCATGGGATTCTGGTAAAATTCAAAGAATATCTCTAGTGCAGGGTTTCCTATGAAACACACTTAGAATGTTTGGGTTTTATTGGTTTTTTGTTTGTTTGTTTAATTGTTTGCTTTGCTTTTTCTTTAGTAACTAATATGGCTTTGGGTTTACTTATCAGGCTTACAGGGGGCTGCACACCACTCTTTCCATTGTACCAAGAGTGATGTTTCAGGACTGATAATCCTTCTGAAGTGATGTGACATGGCCCCATTGTACAGCAGCTAATGGTCTCAGTATTACTGCACTGAGGACCAGGAACAAGGGTGAGGTTGCCTCTTTTTTTTTTTTTTCCTAACTTATCTTCAATTCACTAGTTCTCTCCTCAGTAAACATAGGATCTCCTTGAACCTGGTCTGCAGGCCATGGCTCCCACACACAGGCAAGAGACGTGTTCCCTCACACAGTGGAAGAGGATCAGGATCCTGCAGACCTGGTTCTATAGGCAGATTGTGTGGACAATGTTTTCCTAAATACTTCACATATAAAACAAAATTCTTCCTTTTTAACTCTGTATCATTAACATGGAAATATCTTCCCTTAAGAAATCCTCCTGGTTAGTCTGGTGAGCTTGAGAACATTATGGTGGGATTTATATCCAATTGTAGTAAGTCTCAGCAGAAATTGCACATTCCCTGCTTGAGGCATTTGTAAATACAATAGACACTCCCCTTCTGTCTGGAAAGCCCTTCGCCATTGTGCTATAGGTGAGTTCAGTCCCCAGGAAAGGCAGTTCTTAACATGGGCTTCCCACCTCCTCAAATACTTCACCTGGTGGTCACTAACAGACAGCTCTCCAAATGCCTCAAGTACACATTTCCATCCCAAGGCCTAAGCCCACTATGCAGGTTGAGTGAGAACCATGTCCTTCTCCACATTAGGTGATGGCAAAGCAGCCAGGAGGGAGGTCAGTTCCTGAAGTAAACCTGGGCACCCTTGTCTGCATTGGGGACATTTCTGTTCTTTTAACATGGTGATTCAAGGTTGCATTTCCTTAATTTAAATTTTCAACTGCAGATCCTTCTTCCATTCCTGGAAGCAGATTCAACTTACTCTCTACTTGTGTCTTTCCAAGGGATAGTTAATGTCACTACTCACAGGGGAGCGCCTGTCCTTCTGCTGCTCTTTCCACTTCACCCAGCAGGTTGTCTCACCTCACTGCACCCACCAGGGCATTTGCATGCTGCTCCCTGGGGAGGACCTTCCTGCAAGGCTGAGATAAAAGCTCAGATCTAACCTGGCCTTGACTTACCAGGACTTTTCAGCTCACCTTCTCAAAATGAGCCTCCCTGCTCAACTCCTGTGGCTGCTGATGTTCTGGATCCCTGGTGAGGACAGAGGGGAAGAGGAAGGAGAATGGGGCCGGGTCCCATTCCTCATCATGTTTATTCTGACCATGTGTTAAAGGATGCATTCTACTTTTCAAGGAAGAGAATTTGATATTTTTCTCTGTGAGGATCCAAAACCACTTAATACTGGCCAGTATTCTAATGAAGGCCTTGAATAAGAAGGCAACTTTTTGGGTCATGTAATTAGTGGCAGTATCTTTTTTTTTCCCTAAAAGATTGCTTTAAATTACGTATGCTAGAATGATTAACTTGAAATAAACAACCAGAGAAAAAAATAGGAGAATCTCCCATGTGGTTATATATGACCTTGCATTTCTTTCTCATTGTTTCAGGATCCAGTGGGGACATTATTTTGACCCAGTCTCCCCTCTCTCTGCCTGTCACCCCTGGACAACCAGCCTCCATCTCCTGCAGGTCCAGTCAGAGCCTCCTACATAGTAATGGAAACACCTATTTAAATTGGTATCTGCAGAAGCCAGGCCAGTCTCCAAAGCTTCTGATCTACCAAGTATCCAACTGGGCATCTGGGGTCACAGACAGGTTCAGTGGCACTGGGTCAGGCAAAGACTTCACCCTGAAAATCAGCAGGGTGGAGGCAGAAGATGTGGGAGTTTATTACTGTCAGCAATGGATACAGTTTCCTCCCACAGTGCTGCAGCCGGGAACAAAAACCTCCCTGCTTGGGTGCCCAGCTGCCACTCTTCTTGTCTGGGGAGAAGCAAAGCTGATGATGTGCATCTATGTGAGGGAGAGGTGGGTGCAACAATAACTTAGGAAAAGCTGGCTGCTTTCTGCTTCCCTGGCCCTTGGCCTAGAGCTCAGGCACCTTGGGCTGAGTCTCCTTTTCCAGCCCTGGACAGGATGAGCATGGGAGAGTGAGGTGGTCCACATTCCTGTGTGCAACAGCTATGGTGGCAGGCAGAGGTGAGTGACAGCTCAGACCCACCTCCTGCCTGGCCCAGAACATTTTGAGGAAATCTCTTCAGCATGATGGGCAGATCTTTGGTGTAAATCAGTGGAACAGGAGTCGAGTACCTGCTGAAAATGACCAGGTAGCTATTTATTTCTCATGGGCTCATATGTGGTAATGTTTAAAAATTTGTATTTTTCAACTTACCCAATTGATAGCACCCATATTGCTATCTCTACTTTTCATCACCTTGTTTAGGAAATACTTCCACACATCTACCCTCGAGGAGAAATCTGATGTGAATAATCAGTAGTAATTTTTGCCTTTTGAACCCTAAATTGACTTTTACAATTTCATAGCAGGTATTTGATTCTAATGCCAAAATGTTTGATTTGCCTCAATTACTTTTTGCTGACTGAGCAGCCAGTACTTACCATTCTAAAAGTGGGACTTGAAAATACACTATAGAAACAGAAGATGGAAAACCTCAATTTTACCCCCTTAGTAGAGAAAACATGCAGACCTTGATGAGATGGGAGGTTAAAGTATGAGGTGAATATGTTCATGATCTCATCCTGGATGCCTTTCCAGCTGTCCTCACATCAGCCAAGATTAGAAGAATCAAAACCCATCATTAGTTTTCCTACCAGGGTAGTGGAAGCTCAGAGCTCCAATGTGTGTGGTGATGCTATTACACAGAGGATGTTGGTGTCTAGAAAAGAAAGTGTGACCCATCAATAGTTATTTTACTGACTTAACACCTTGAATATAGGTTTATTTTCTCTCAGATCTGTGGTTTTTGGTTGAACAGATCTTAATCTAAAGGGTTAATATGAGAAGATCCCCATTATTTGGAAAAAGGAATAACATACTTGAGATATTTCTATGATCCAGGGTAATTTATCAACCAAGAGATTAGAGTATGAACTGAGGGCATTGATTCTGAACTCACAGAAAAGAAAAATGGGATTGCTTCTACACATTTCAGAGAGAGTAGAGAATTTGTGGAATTTGGAGAGTTTTCTGGGATGTTCTATTCATTGCCATTTCCACTGGTGAAAGCTTATTAGATACTTGACAGACGTCAGCATAGCCCTCAGGTGGTACAGGCAGGTGGACAGCACAGGTCCCTGGAACTGTTCCATCTCTCCACACAACTGCACCAGCCAGGACATTTGCATGCTGCTCCCTGAGGAGGACCTTCTTGCAAGGATGAGATAAAAGCTCAGCTCTTACCTGACTTTGACTCACCTCAGCTCAGCTTCTCAAAATGAGGCTCCTTGCTCAGGTCCTGGGGCTGCTGATGCTCCGGATCCCAGGTGAGGAGAGAGGGGATGAGGAAGGAGAATGGGGAGCAGGTTAAGCTCACTGCTTCCTTCATGTGAATTCTGCAGATGTTAATGGTATGGGTTTCACCACACCGGATGGAGCATGGGATGTTCAGATCTGTGAAAATTAGAGAATTTATAGAGGAAAACAAACAAACAAACAAACAAACAGAAAGATTTGTGTACTGGTGAAGTCTGGGACATGGAAAGAGGGAAATTAGGTGGTTTTCCTCTAGGTAGTCATTGTACATGGCACAATTCTATCTTATATGACATGGGGTATTTTTGGACAAGAACCCCAACTACATACACATGCATTTACACATGCTTTAGTTCAGAAAGGAGCAAAGGAATAACTCAGCCTTGAAGAATTAAATGATGGCCTTTCCCTGTAAATGGATATAGCTGGAGAATATTATCCTAAGCAACATAAGGCACAATACTTGTGAATATTCAATTGGAGGCTGGGTGTAGCTCAGTGTCAGAACACTTGGGCAGCATATGCAGGATCTGGGGTTCCCTCAGCAGCATTAGAATGCTTGGTGCTCTCATGTCAAATAGAAACCAAACTCTAAATTAATTCATGTTGAATCCAATCTGGAGACCTCTCAAACTCACAGTTGTACACAGTAGTTTTAAAAACTAGTGTATGTAGATACTAGGATTAAAAAATAAGTCAATGCCCTGGAGATAATGGGCCATGGACAGATGCAAACACAGGGTCACAGAAAGGAATAGCAGGTAGGAGAGGAGACAGCATGAATTGGAGAATCAGGAAGACTCCTGATCTCACAGCTTACTTATTCACCTACATATTTAAATTTATTCTGAAATGATTTTAGATGTGAAGAATTTTAAAACTATAAAGTTAGAGGATGGGAACCAGCGGTGGGATAGAGGGAGATGAGGGCTGGTGTTCCGTGCAGAGCAGGGGCTCAGTTCTCAGTCTGCTGCTTTATAAGTAGCCATGGGAAGGGAGCATGAGGTGCAGACACAGGGCTGGGCAGGAGAGGGACCTGCTGATTCCCTGACTTGATCACTGCACACTGCATCTGTGCTCTGGTCCCACAGGCTCCTCCATAACTGTGCACAGTCACTAGGTGCCAATCAGAAATAAAACCATGCAAACTAATCTCTGTCTATTTCTCAAGCTTCCCCAGTGCTCTCCTTTGCCAAAACCCCAGTGAGATTAGGCAAATGGAAAATTAGCATGCACTCAGTGCTGCAGCTGAATCTAGAATCCAAGATTTCATCTCACTGATTTTTTTTTCCACTGATGCCAATTTTATGTTCCTGGACCAAATCCAGGATTCCTTATTCAGTTTAATTGTCATGTCTCTTTATTTTCCTATCATCTCTGACATTTTTTTGCTCTTTTTTTGGTGACCTTGATACTTCTAAAGGGTACTCATAAGCTGTTGATCAGAAGGTCCCTCTGATCAGGGTTATAGGCCTTTTCTATTGATCAGACTCACATGATGAATTATGACAGGAATGTTTCGAACGGGATGCTGCTTCTCATCACATCATATCAGGGTTCACACAATGATGATGTGACATTACTAGGGAGGATAAACAAACATGATTATGGAACACTCTATGTGAGGGGGATGAGGTCAGGAAACCTCCCTGGTCACGCTCTCACTAGCATTAGGGATAGTTTGCTTTTAGCTTAGCTGAGCTTGTGTTTTTCAAATTCAGTTCTTTTTAAAGCTGATCTCCAACAAAGAATAATGAAGAAATGAATTGTATTCATTCAAATGAAAAATGATTCTGTGATGGACACTGACTGCTGGAATGATGACAGCCTGGAGAAAGGAAGAGAAGAATGCTCTTCCTTTACACCTTTCCTTTCACCCTTCCTTTACACCCTCTTCCTTTCTCAGGTGGCTCATTACACCACCTGAGTGTCCACTAGAGAACATCTCTGGCTGAGTCAAGTATTTGGGTAAACACAAAGACATGTCAACCACTTGGTTTGTTGCTGAAGTCAAATGGACAGACAGATGCACAGTACTTCTTCTCAGAGAGGGTGAGAGCTGGAGCTGGCCCTGGTGACATATTGGGTATAGGATACCAGGAGTCACACAGGACAACCAGCCATCACTGCTGAGGAGAAATGGGTGTGGCTGGTGAAAAGTCCAGGGCAGGAGGCCAAGGTCACAGGCTACACACACAGTTCCAATGTAACAGTGGTCCACTTCACCTTTTGGATACAGTAGTGAGGCTTATTTTTAAAAGGGAAAAGTTTTTCTTTTCTTCTTCTCACTCTACCCTTCACTAACCTGGTTCAGGGAAAATATCATCCTGAGCTATCTGTGCTCCACAGGAAGGAGTTGTCTGCCAGAGGACCTAGGAAGTGATTATCTCCCAAATTGACAAGTGAATGTTAACACACCATCAGGGCACACCTGGAACATGCCTTTGAAGAGCTCCTTTAAAAGATCCCTGTTCTTCCTGATGAGGATCACAGTCTCTGGGACAGGAGTTTCCTGTTCTTCTCCTTTTCTAGCAAAGCAATAGACCTCTTTTTCCTTTTACTCAAAACCATGTCCTCACTGTTGAATTGGCATTAGCATCAGGGACAAGGATCAACCTTTCAGTTATATCACCACTCTTCCTCTCTGGTGACACATTCACTTTCATTTACTACAGGTGTGGTTCACTTGTGAGACTTAAATTCTTTGATCATCTCTGAAGAATGTGTAGCTGCATATATTTGGCACATATTTCTGGAGATCTGTGATTTTCCTTGTTTTCAATTTCTGATTTGGCAATCAATGGGATGTTGTTCTTAGATTGTTACTGAATGTAATAATATAGTGGAGATGAGAGACTCTTCTAAAATTTATTAGCAAAGAATATCTGCCAGGTATTTAAGGAAAATATGCTTGTTAAGGAAAAGTGTAATATGTCTGGGATAGTAGTAAAGAGCCGAGCCTGTATTACTGAAGAGTAGGAAGGAGGACACCAGTTCATTAGGACAGCAAACAGAGGGGAAGGCTCAGATGTCTCTCCTCTCACTTTGGCAGCTCATATTTACCTGACAGTTTGTCTGAGAGCAACTCATGAAATGGCAACCATGCCCTAATGATCCTTCTGCTCCCCTCCTTAGCTCCCCACTATTTCCACCTCAGCCCTGCCTGGTCCTCCTCTGAGCAGGGGGCTGGTCCCTCATTAGAAGTTTGCATTAGACTCTTCCCCATTGAGGTCCTGCAATTGTCCTGCTCACAATACAGTGTGGCATCTCCAGCCCACAGCAAGACTGTGAGTCATAAACCTAACCAAGACTGGCTCCCACAGAAACATGCTGTGGCCCTAGGAGTCTGGAGATTGTCCATACAGCTGTTTAAGGAGGCAGTGTGGCTTCTGGTAGAACCAGCTAACAGAACTGTGACTGGATTGAGAGAGGGCTTGCAGGGCTTGGAGATGTTCCCTCCTGTGGGTGCAGACAGGATGGGTGCAGAATGTGTCAGAAGGGCAGCCTCCCCAAAAAAAAGGGAAACAAAGAAACTTAGTGTGAATTGTGAATATGATCATAAAACAAAACTTTGGACAGAAAATAATTGATGCATTAGATTCACATAAATATATTTTTCACATAAATATAAAACATGGTACCAATTGTTACTAAGGTGCTAGGCACCATCAGGAGGATCAATGTTTAAAAAGCAGTTCATACAGGTTTTTCTCAGTCAGCCTCTAAACTGAATGGAAATAACTAGCACAGTGCCCACCCTGAAAATTACTCATAGGTAGAAAGGATCCCATAGAGGGCAGAGCACCAGAGCCAGAGGATATGCATCTGGGCCAGAGAACTTTCTGATAATTTGATTTTAGCCTGGATGAGAAGGATTAGAACTGAGGCTCATTTTTATACCTGAGGCAGAAGCTGCCGAACAGCCCACATGCTTTTCTTACAAATGACCTTCTTATGACAGGTGTCAGTCTCTGAGCCCAGGCACAGGCTACCACCAGAGGGAGCTCAATGTAGCTCCTGAGTGGGTCCCATGTAGTCTCCTGGGGATGGTTCACGTATGACTAAGGTGGGGCAGGGTGAGAGGTGGGGATGGGACCATGGATGAGCTGACATGCTGAGATTCCAAGGAGGCCCTCAAAGGATCAGTGTGGGAGGTAAGCAGTTACAGGCTGTCATTTGTCACTGGAACTGAGGCATATCTCCAGTGTCCTTTTTTTTTTTTTTTTCCTGGTTTTTGTCATAAATCTCACCAGTTTTTCCCATTGTCCTTTTCCTCCATAAGATGCTGTGTCCACAGCTGCTGAGGACTGAGGAAGCTCGACCACTCACTGTGATTCCATCCCTGGAGACAGGAGTAGCCCTGCACAGGAGCACATGTGATTCTGAGCCGCATCTCCAATGCTGCCACCTCCCACCTGGACAGATGCTGCAGGTCCTCACTTTCTCCACCTGGATGAGAAATGCCTTGATCTTGGTCCTCCTAGGCATCCATCTTCATGACCCAGTGTGTTCATTTATCAGACACACCCTCCTGCTCACAGCAGTTGCTTTTGGTGTATCTTCCTTATGTGTCATCTTCATGTCTGTAGTATTTTGGGGATAGTATGTGGCACAGAGGAAGGGGGGTGTAGCAGCTGTCCCACTGTTATATCCCTGAGACTTCCCAAGTGTAGTTTGCTTTATGTCTGTTAATGCTGTTCAAAATGGAATGTGGAAGTTGTATGCATAAAAATCCTGGGCAGGCTTCAAGCTGACCCAATTCCCTTTTACGCACATATTTTTGATGAATAACTGCAGAGTGTGCTGGGAACTCCCATATTGAGGTAAGGACAGTAGGTGACTGGGAGAGCCCAGGATGTCTGTCCCCACATAGGGAGTAATAGCTGCAATGCTTTGCACATGGAAATGCATTGCCCAGAGTATAAAACACAAGGTGAGATGTTTTTCTCAAATAAGACACATGCTCCTCAAATCCTGTCACTGGCAGATCTAAGGTGCCACACTGCCACCTTGGGGTTATAAGTGAAGTATCTTCAGCTCTGAGATAACTTCGGTAAGGCAATTCTTTGTTTATCCCACACCCAATTAAAATATGTGTAAAATTATAGAAATAATAGGGCAATTTCTTGCATAAAACAATACACAAATAACATTATGAATTAGCACTGTCCTAGTACAGGTATTTTGAATGAATCAAATGGTACCTGATCTCACAGAGTTTTCATTCAGAAGCAAGGGACAGCTAATGAACATGCCAACATCAATTCTGATGCTCCTGCTCAGCTCCCTCTAGACTCCTCCCCTGAGCCCTGCCAGTATTCAGGCTGGCCAGGCAACGGGCCTCCAGTTCTGTAGGGTCTCCTTTTCCCAGCATCGATGGAGAAAGAGGAAGAGAGAAAAGGCCAGTACAGTTGAACACTTGTGCTTCCTGAAAATATAAAGTTGCATGAATTCTCATGAAAATTTATAATGCAAACCACCTTTTCTCAATGTCCTTGGTTTTCCAATTCACCATGTCTGTTGTATGAATCCACCCAGCTCACAGTCAGGGAAAGGCAGTGGTGCTCCTGAACCATAGTGAAGCACACTGGACCCACTTTTACCAGAGCATCTTTCACCAGGTTTAAAATTGACTTCTAGCAGTGACGCATTTTGCTGCTTTACTCTCCTCATTTTTTCATAAATTGAGCATTTCTGGGTAAATGTTTGATTTTGACCATTTTTCTGAGCCCTGTAGTGATTAGTCTTTGAAATATTCATCTTTTCCTGTGCAGTGGTTCACTGAGAGCTCTGCTGGAAGAGGGCAGACTGAGTGTCTGTGTTGCATAGACAAAAGAATCTCTCTCCTCATTCCAAGGCTCTCAGCTCCTCCTGGTAGACTGCTGGTATTGGGGAAATACAATCACATTCAATGCCAGAGATAGTCCCCCTATTCAGTTCCAAACCGTGGTGTCACTGTCAGTGCTCTCTAGTGGACAGTGCCCCCGAAAGGGGTCCTCACACCTGCTCCACTCTCACTTGTTTCCTGGGCCATGGCCAGGTCTCAGCCCTGCAGCGGTGACCCTCACTGGTCTGGGCCCTTTGTCCTGCACAGGGGACTTCTGTTCCTCTGGGGGCCCTCCTGGAATTCCATAACTTGACAACACCCCAACACCCCATGTGTGGACACTCAGGACTTGGTGACTGCCACTCACCACACAGGGCTCCTGACTTCATGCTCACACATATTCTCCCTTACCCTGCTGAGGTCCCACAGTCCCAAACCCATCATTGAGGACTGTGTTTTCTTAGGAACCATAGAAATTTTTCTGATGATGGAATATGGGGTTAGGGGAGTAGAGTAAGCTTCAGTGTATGGGTTAGCGCTGGTTGTGAGGGACCCGCATCCTGGTAGACAATGGATTGGCTGGAAGGAAGTAGAGACAAGGCCATGGAATGACCATTCAGACCATACTTGAAGTCCCCTGGATGACCAGAGTAGAGGAAGAAAGGAGCTCATAAGCATCATACAGGATAAAAGAATTG
This sequence comes from Glaucomys volans, assembly GCA_020662805.1. Taxonomy (NCBI): domain Eukaryota; kingdom Metazoa; phylum Chordata; class Mammalia; order Rodentia; family Sciuridae; genus Glaucomys; species Glaucomys volans. The sequence goes on along the minus strand of JAJEJO010002224.1, from coordinate 41,532 downwards.
ATTGACTTTGATAGAAGTCATGGAACATACATTGATAGAAAAGCAGATTCCCTAGCTGGAGAGGACCAGTTAGGGGAGCAGATACCACTCCCCATATCAATTGTGACATGTCATGTTTTCTTGTTGATTCTCTGTTCATTGTCAATAGCATCAGGACATCAGGGCCAAGAGGAATCTGTGCTGTTGCCTGTATAACATGCACACAAACAAATGAATGTAGTTTTCAAACATTTCTTGAAGTTTTTGGGATTATGCCATGATGGGAAGCCCTGCCACACATGCCCCAGCAGAAAGGAATGCATGATCTGGACCTGGAAGAGATCAAAACAACAAGGTATCCAGAAGACCCTAAACTGACCCTGTCCTTTGAACTCCAGAGAGGAGAATAGGTTATCTGCAGCCAAAAATGTGTTTCAACTTGTTTGACCCAAGACCTCTGGAGACACTGGGCCTCAGTTGAGTACTGAGAAGAGCCAGTCAGCAGCTATGCCCACCCAGCCCAGACCTGCTTATTTGCATGTGCCCACAACACAGCCCACTGCCCCGAGGACTTCTTAAGTGGCTCATCACACCCTGTGTAGAAGTCAGTCCCAGTCAGGACACAGCATGGACATGAAGGTACCTGCTCAGCTCCTGAGGCTTCTACTATTCTGCCTACCAGGTAAGAAGGGACAGCACTGGGGATTTGTTCAGTCTGGTGTAGTCAGCACTGCCTGGTTAATCAAGGAAGCCCTCTAATAACACGGAAAATTTTGTGCATATTTATTTATGTGTCTAATACTAGGTACCAGATGTGACATTCAGATGACCCAGTCTCCATCCTCCCTTCTGCATCTCCAAAAGATAGAGTCACCACATGAGGATATTAGTGAAAATTTATCCTGGTAGAAAATTTAGCTGGGCAGAAACCAGGGCAATCTCCTAAGCTTCTGATCCATTTGGAAACAGTTTGGAATCTGGGGTAACATTGAGGTTCAGTGGCAGTGGATCTGGCAGATTATTCTCTCACCATCAGCAGCGTAGAGCCTGAAGATGTTGCCACTTATTACTGTCAACAGTATGAGTTCCCTCTGACAGTGATACATGTCATGACATAAACCTCCTAGGGAAGCAGAAGTGTGAGGCTGGGCTGCCCCAACTGCTCCTCCTGAGGCAACCGCCTGAGAGCACTTCTCAGAGTCAGCTGGGTTCTGAAGGTCACTGGGGGTTTTCCAAGGAGCAAGAAGGGCTCCTTGGTACACTTTTCTTCCTCCTCTTCAGCTCCAGCAGCATGGCCATCCTAATTTGATGAATGACCCATAGGAGAGCACACAGGGGGTCTGGATTGTGAAAGCAGTTGGCATTCATACTGCAAAATAGAGACCACTATTTTGAATACTTATTCAAAGCAGGGCAATTATATGAGGGAGGGATTGGGTCTACAATACAGCCATGAAGGGGCTTGGGGTCTGCCAAGCAGGAAAATTGAGACAGAAAGAGGATGCTGTGTGTCTCACCATAATCCAGGCTTACCTTCAGTGAATGTACAGGCTGCCAAACTCTCACAGTGGTCCTGAAACCCTGTGTTGGAGGCTGCTCCCCTCAGCTGCCTGCAACTCACAACCTGGTGATTCTGCATCCCACAGCTCTGCCCAGGTCTCTGCCTGAAGACTCTCATTCACACTTAATTCCCCTATTCTGATTTCTGAACCCTATGAGAGGGTCAGAATTTGAGTAAAGTTACAGGAAATGATAGAGGAGAAGGACTTCTATGAAATGTGTCTCCCCCCTGGGATGGTAAGCAGAGGTGAGACCACAGTGTCCCCTCTGCTCACTGCTGCTTCAGCTCTCAGCATATTGACAGTAAGTGAGGGACTCCTATTAGGACCTTATTCCAAGTAATGTCAGCAATTCTGGGATCATGGTGAAAAAGTTTCATTAAGTCACATGATAAACAGAAAATAAGGAATTGTATTAAACACCAACTGTATTTTAACAAGTGGATAGACTTCATTAAGACTATTGAACACAGATGTAACCTTCCTTTAACATACAAATGCCCTGCTGCTTAATGTTGTCCAATGACCTGCAGCACCATCTGCATTCCAGGGAGCTTGTCAGAAGTGCAAATCAGCATTCATATTTGACACCTGTTCATGAGGATCTGCATGTTAAAAAGTTCCTAAGGGATCCGTACATGGCCGTGAGGCTCTGTTTAGAAGAACAATTAGCTAAAGTGACCATGATAATGTTAATTTAGGAATTACTTTCATATCCAGAGCTAAACTATGACCCCAAAACCTATTCTGATGTGCAACTTTTCAAGACATTTAAAAATGCCTCATAAGTTTTACTAAGAAAAATATAATCTAAACTAAAGAGGTGGATCCTATTTGAGCATAGTGCCACCTTTTGCCCTCCCTGAGGCCTGGGGACACACAAATCTGAAAAACTCCAGGGACTCACTAAGGAGAGGTGTGCCTTGCCTCTTCCCTGTGGAGACAACTGATCTACAGGTGGTTAAGGGGCCTCTCTGGCTCTGTCCCTCCTCCTTCCTTACAATGGTGCCAGAGCAGGTCTTCAGCTAAGTCCCTAGAGGTGCTGCCTTATGAGCCTCCTGAGCATCTGAGAACACATTAGGGAAGTGGAGTGAACTCTCATCATAGGAGACAGGGTGGTGTAGGGAAAGAGATGGAGAAGGAGAGAGGGAGAGACTCTGGTGTGTGCAGAGGGAGAGTTGGTGTTGTCCTGGTTCACAGGACTATGGCCATCATATTATCAGGTCTATCCCATAAGGACTTTCATTGGACCTTACTTGGGAAGAGTGCTTTTTCAGGTGTGAATAAATGCTACTTACATGACAGAATCCTGATTTAGCCAGGGGGGCTAATTGCAGTCACAACTGTCCTCTGATGAGAGAGACAGAGGTAAATTAATGTAGACAAAGGAAGTGACACCATGTGAACATACAGACAGAGAATGGAGAGTCAGAGAGGACTTAAGACTCTAGAAGCTGGAGACAGCAGGGTGTCTCTCCCAGGATCTGCAGGTGGCCCAGTCTGCCAACACTCTGATGTTGGCTCTTTGGAAATGAGTCCAGCCTGTGTTGCAGAGCTGTGCAGCAGGACACTACAGGGGCTTCTAACCACACTGCATGGTGAGGACTGAGGAAGCTCAACCATCCCATCACTAGAGCCAAAAGGGACTATGCATTCTTATGATCTGACGTGAGTCTGAGCCTCATCTGCATGCTGCAACCACTGACCTGGGCAGATGGTGAAGGTCTGTGCTTTCTCCAACTCTATGAGGAGCACCTTGGTCCAGGTCTTCTAGACATCCATCTTCATGTCAACATCCCTCCAGGGAAATAGTCCTTAATGATTTCCTTTATGAAATACACCCTCCTGCTTGCAGCATTTGCTTTGGTTGTACTTTCCTTGTTAATCATTTCCCCTGGTTATGCTCTTTGCAGGAGAGTGCATGGCAAGAGGAAGGGGGTGTGGTCAGCTGTCTACCCTTAGATCCCTGGGATTTCCCAAGGTGGGATTTGCTGTATGTCCCTGGAGTCTGTCCAACATCACTGTGGAAGGTGTATGCATAAAATTCCTTGGGAGGATACAAGCTGTCCCAATCCCCTCCATTCTCTCCTATGGTTTCTGTGATTAACTGCAGAATGTTCTGTGAACTCAGCATCGTGATGTAAGGGGGCAGCTCAGTGGGAGAGCCCAGTCTCTGTTCTTACCCCCATCAGAAGAAATGGCTGCCATGCTTTGCACAAGAAGATGCATTACCCAGAGTGTAAAACACAAATGAGATGATTTTCTCAAATAAGGCACATATTCCTAAAGCCCTCTGTTACTCGCAGATCTAAGGTACCACAGTGCTGCCTTGGGGAAATAGCTTCAACTTCCAAATCGCTCTGATGGGGCAATTTTCATTTATCCAAAATCCAATAATTTTTTTTTGTAGAATTGTACAAATAACTGGATAATGATTTGGAGTCAGTGTTCATTATTTTTTGCATCTTTATAGTGGCTAGTCCTTGGAACTTTCATCTTTCCCTCTGTAGTCCTTCACTAAGGTCTACTTGTGGAGGGCAGAATGAGCATCTGTGTTCTCTGGTCCTAGAAAGTCCCTCCTGCTTCCAGGACTGTCACCGACTGTTGGCAGACTGCTGGGACTAGGAATACCAATGTCCATCCAACGCCAGAGATGAAGTGTGGGACACAGAAGTCAGCTTTCAGAGACCTTCACATGGCTACAATAGTCTGTGGGGAGTCATTCCCTAGCCTGCTCATGTGGTCAGAAACTCAGAAATCCTTCTTGACTTGGTGGCATTAACATCATAGATGAGCAAGAAGAGGACAACACCAGGAACTACAAGTGTGCTTTAAGGTGGAGTGGAGAGGTAGGAAAATTGCATTTCAGTGCTGAAAAGCAGTGACTGGTCAAGCTTCCTGGGGAGCTTCCCCTCTTCAGGTTACATTAGCTTGATGCCCAATTCACTTTACAACTTCAGGGAGTGTAAGATGAGATTTAGTAAATAACTACTGAATAATCAAAAGAGCTTATAGTCTCAACCAACCTAATTTTGTAAAGGGTTTGGAGAGACAAGTATATTCTATTTCCCCCTACCAGCCATGTCTCAGGAAGCACAAGTAAATAAAAATAAAAATTCATTGCTTAAAATGGTCTTCACTTAACTATACTTAGCCTGGGGAAAAGTGAAAGTTGTAGCTCAATATTATACATACCAACATTTTCTGAGGAGAAATTTCAAAGACACAATATCATTTTTTTAAATCATTAAAGTCTCTTAAGTTGTAGTGTAACTGAAAAATTTTAATTAAGGTGCAATACTCTCACACATTTTCCAATTCACTAATGAACTCAGAGACACGTGCAAACTAACTGAAAAGATAATAGCCTATCTGGTCATACCAAGGGCCCTTAACTGTAATTACCTGTGCTTGTTCACATATCTTTGAGAATGGTTTCCTCACCCTGAACTCCACCGTCTTCATCTCTTGCAGACTTTGGGTGAAGAATTGAGGACGCATTTGATGACACACACTGGAAGGTGCTGAGAGGACTCCTCTATGCAGCAGCAAACTGCAGCCACCTGACACAGGGGCACCAGCACCAATCCGTGCCAGAGCCCACATCCCACTCTGCTTACAGACCCAGGCCCCCCTTGAGGCTGAACCTGAGGGCTTGGGGCACTTTGGCTTGTCACACTCCCACAGGATGGGCTCTGCTTTAAGCCCCATGAACTCTTTCTTCTCTCTGCAGTGAGCATCAGTTCCCAGGGTGGTATGGTCTTGCTTTTTACCCTACTTTGGAGAAAATTGATTCTTGGTGTCCCAGGAGAGTCAGAAACTCTGCTTGTCCTAATGAGATCGTTTTCTCAAATAAGGCACATGCTCCTCAAGCCCTGGAGGAGGGTCATTCCCTAGCCTGCTCATGTGGTCAGAATCTCAGAAATCCTTCTTGACTTGGAGGCATTAACGTGGCCCCAATTCCAAGACCATCATCTGTATTCGGAGGTAATCTCTCTGGCATCACAACTTACAACCTTCATCCAGCTGAGCAATGAACTACAATGCCATATTTCAATGATGGAGAAGTAACTGGGTATTAAAGAGCTCTCTCTCTCTCTCTCTCTCTCTCTCTCTCTCTCTCTCTTTCTCTGTAAAATGTCAAATGCATGTTTTCCATATGTTCTGAAGGAATACGGCATCCTCTTAGTCTGTCAGTGGTCAATGATTTGATTCTAGAATGGTGTACCAGTCCATTTTCTACTGCAATAGCAAAATGCCTGAGGATAAGTGCATGACAAAGAGAATGGATTTATTTAACTCAAAGCTTTGAAGGTTGAGGGCTGCGTATATAGTTCAGTTTGGTACAGTGCTTGCCTCGCAAGCACAAGGCCCTGGGTTCAATCCCAAGCCCTGCAAAAAAAAAAAAAATTGAAGATTGAAAGTTCAAGGTTTTACAGTGACTCCTGTTGTGCATGTGGTGAGGACTCCCTAGACACCTCACAACACAATGGATGGCACCATTGTGGGAGACCTTCTGAGAAAAGAGACCACATTAACAGAGGCCAAGGTCTGTGGGCAGGACACAGTCAGACCATATAAACCCACTGTCTTTAGAACTAATTCAGGTCTCATGGGAACAATTTTGACCCATTCTGAGAGGACTTTTCCTAGTGATATAGCCACATTCCAAATACCAGCTCTGGAATTTTCCATCCAATCTTCATAACACCAGGCTCCAGGACATGACCTCTTCAGAGGAAACCCGTATTCAAGACACATAAAGTGATAAAAGTGATGGGTCAGAAATTTGACAAAAATGTAAGAATATGTATGCTTTTGGGAACTGGTATGCTGTGTTTAAAAACATTCTGGAAAATTTCATGCTCACAAAAATATAAGAACAACCCAAAGTTCTTATTTCCTGCTGGAGCCATGTCAGACCCAATGACCATACTGTAGAACCTGCCACTATGTCATTCCTGCTAAGGACCACCTCTACACAACCCCAGAACTACCAATCAGAAGGTCTCCACCTCAAGACCTCAGATCCAGAACTGCCCATGGCATCCCTTCTACATGTGTAACAAAATGATCCAGTCAGATCCGTGATCCACCAGGTTTCCTCAGTCCCCATCATCTGGAGCAGTTCTACAGCTCTTCCTAGAATGTCATGTTCCTGTCACTTTTGAAGA
>JAJEJO010002224.1:0-29820 GCA_020662805.1 Glaucomys volans | reverse complement strand
TCTACTTTGTGTACAACCAGAGAAGCAATAGCTGTACTCCATTTGTGTACAATGAATCAAAATTAAATAAATTAAAAAATAAAATAAAAATAAAATAAAAACTAAAAAAATAATAATAACCCAAGAAAAGTTTAAGTATGGATTCATACAAAAATTCTTTATACTAGATGTATGAAGTAAGTCTCAACAGGATACTTTCTATATGACACCAATTTTATGCATTCTTTAAATTGCACAATATTAGAGACAGAGAAAAGGTTGATGGTTGATAAGGATTAAGGGAGGTAGTAAACTTGACTACATGGGGTACACAGGAATGTTTTGGCTTTATGAAGTGTTCTGTATCTTGGGTTGATGGTAGGTATAGGAATATATATGTCTACTAAGACTCATAGTACCAGGTGTGGTGGCTCATACTTGTAATCTCAGCAACTCCAGTGTTTAAGGCAGGAGGATTTTAAGTTCAAAACCAGCCTTAGCAACCTAAGAATCTCAGTGAGACAATGTCTCTAGAAAAAATGTAAAAATGGGCTGGGGATGTGGCTTAGTTGTTAAGTATCCCTGGATCTAATCCCTGGTACCAAAAAAGAAAGAAAAATAAATATTTTGATTTAAAAAAATTAAAAAGAAAAGAAAAGCAGTCCCTTACCCCATGACTGCTCCAATTTTCATTAAAATGTCAATCTATCTTCATGGAGTCACATTTTCTTCCACAAACCTAACATACCATAACCACTGAATGACCTGACACGAAATTCCTCCATATTTGATCACTTGGTATCTCACTCACATTGGTTTCTATTTGGTTTTGTTCTGTCCCCATCAAATTCTGAGCACTTCCTGATTTTTCATATGGTCCAGGCTCATCGTGTTTCCCAATTCTGGATTCACAAAAAGACATTTCTCCAAGGATCAATCATTTCTTTCCATGAATAATGATACTTAGGAATGCTGGATTATTTGAGTATAGGAAGAACATTTCTTCTAACAAGGAATGAATTATATTTTTTCAATTCTCACATCTCTGCCTACAAAAGTCATAAGGTCACTCTGGTTTATTTTACTCCATTCCTTAACTGCAGAGTTTAAGTATTCTCATTTCAGTAATTCTTCCTCTAACTGTAAGGATTTTACTCTTGTACTTAAGTTCATAAATATGATTGTATCTTGTTCCCCTGTTCAGATTCAACCAGTGATGTGACCGTCACTGCTCTCTGGTGGACAGTGTCCCCACACGGTCCTCACATGTACTCCACACTCACTCCTTTCCAAGGCCTTGGACAGGTCTCTGCCCTGTATTGGTCTCCCTCACCTACCTGGGCCCTGCCTCCTGCACAGGGGACTCTTGCTCCTCTGAGGGCCCTCCTCTGGTCACATTCCTGGACTTCCACATTAGGACAATACCCCATGTGGGAACACTCAGAAACCCTGTGACTGCCACTTACCATGCAGGGTTCCCAACTTTACACTCCTGCATCTTCTCCCTCATCCTTCTGGAGCACCAAACTCCCAAACCTGTCATTGAGGACTGCTTTCTTAGGAAACAGAGATGTTTTTCAGATGGTAGAATATGGGGTTAGAGGAATAGAGTAACTTGAAGTGTATGTGTGAACACTGGTTGAGAGGGACTTGCACCCTGGCAGACAATGGTTTGACTGGAAGGGAGGATAGCCAGAACCATAGAATGACAATAGCTAAGGTTCCCTGGATGACCAGAGTAGAGCAAGAAGCGAGCATCAGATAGGACAGGAGAAATATCCAGCCCTTGAATGGCTTTGACAGAAGTTGTGGGACGTGCTTGGATAGAGAGGAAGGCAGAATGCCTAGCTGGAGAGGACTCATGAGGGGGCACATTTTCCACCCTCCATATCAATCATCATATGCCATGTAGCATCAGGGGATCAGGGCCAAGGCGTATCTGGGCTGTGGCCTCTATGACATTCACAGATAAAAATGCAAGTGGTTTTCAGTTTCTGGGATTGTGCCATAATGCGAAGCCCCTGTCATACATGCCACAGCAGAAATGAATGCATTTCATTCATTCATTGCAGGACCTGAACCTGCAAGAGATCAAATTGACATGGTTTCCAGAAGGTACTAGGTTGAAGTGTCCTTTGAGTTCCAGAGAGGAGAGTAGGTTATTGCCAAATATGTGCTGCCTTGGTGTGATCCAGGACATCTGGATACACTGGGCCTCAGCTGAGTGACTGAGAGTAGCCAACCTGAAGTTATGCCAGACCTGACGATTTGCATGTGCCCACAACACAGGCCACTGCCCTGAGGACTTCTTACTAGGATGCTCACACCATGAGCAGGAATCAAACCCAGGCAGGACACAGCATAGACATGAGGGTTTCCACTCATATCCTGGGGTTGCTGATGCTCTGCTTCCAGGTAATGAGGGCCAACACTAAATATTTATTAAGCACAGTTTGGTCAATGATATCTGGCTCTTCAGGGAAATCCTGTAATAACATGATTAACTTTGTGGATATTTGTTTTATATTTCTGATATCAGGATTCAGATGCGATATCCAGATGCCTCAGTCTCCATCCTGTGTACCTACCTCCATAGGATACAGAGACACTATTGATTGTCAGGCAAGTCAGGACTCCAGCAATTATTTATCCTGGTTTCAAGAGAAATCAGGGCAAACTCCCAAGCTCCTGATCTATGCTGCAAGAAGTTTGCATTCTGGGGCCCATCAAAATTCATTGGCAGAGGATATGGGACTCAGTTCACTCTCACCATCAGCAGTCTGGAGTCTGAAGATTTTGCCAATTATTACTGTCAACAGTATTATAGGAAACCTCGCACAGTGATACAGTCCATAACAAAATCTCCCAGGGAATCAGGAGTGTGAGGCTGGGCTGCCAGGCTGCTCCCTCTGCTGGCTCCATCTACTGAGAGCATTTCTAAAAGATAGCCAGGCTCTGAAACTCTTGGAAATTTTCCTAGAAGGTGTGATGGAGACCCCTCTGTATCCTATCTGTTCTCTTCAAGAGCAGCATAGACCTGCAATGCCCCAGCTTATCTGATAAGAGATCAGAGCACACTGGGAGTCTCGGTGGTCATTTCAGTTGTAATGTGAATAATCATGCACTATTTCATATTCCAAACACTTGAACAGTTGCATCTCTGGGTTGCAGTTGCAGATCAGGTCTGATATTGAAGTAAGTGTTTCAGGGGGCCTCCTGAATCTTCTCCTATTGTACATCAGAACACACTGTTGCTTTGTGTGGACATAAAAATATCAGTGTACATTAATTTATGTGTATGGAAATATCAATACCTATTAATGGATTCATAGATAGATAGATGGATGATTAATAATTCTTATTAGCCTAGAAATAATAACATGCTTACTCAAATAATCACCCATAGTGTCCTTGCAGAAATGACTGAATCCTTGCCAGGGACAGGGAACATAACAGAAAGTAGACTATTTTGGTCAGAAGCTAAGGTTGCCTCATAGATGATGAGGTCATGCCAAATTGAAGAGCAATTATGGGACATCCATTACTGGATTTTGAGGAATCTGGAATATTGAAAATTAACATTGATGAGATTAAGAACCCTTCATCCACAGTGATATTCTCTGGAATATCAAGGAACTTCTCAAGACATCCAGGGCAAAGGAACAGCATTCTGAGGTCAAACTGCTTAAGAAAACTTAGGCCCCAACTTCTCCAACACAACACCAAAACATTTTCTAACTTGAAAATTCATCAAGTTACTCCAAAGCCTTTATTTCATTTTATATTCAAGGGATGAATGAGGTCATGCTATTGACAAATAATTATGGCCTTCAAATTTTAAAATCAGAAAATAAAATTATTCTTTGTGTTAATTATATAATGAAGTCAGGTGTGCTTTCAACTTGTGACTTAAAATAAATATTCAAATGATCTTCTTAGCTGAAGTAAACATATCTGAAACACAGCTTTGTTCCTCATAGATCCCTGCTCTTGTTGCACTGCAGATTCTTTTGCAGCAGGTCTAGGGTTGGACTGCTAACTAACATCATGTAACATGCGGTACCCGATGTAGAGGAGGCTTCTGGAGGCCAGAAAAATTTTGAACGATAAATTTTATCCAGAATAAAGTTTATATTTGTGTGTGTTTGTGTTCAGAAAGGTTTTTGATTTGTCAACTGATTGCTGTAATTATTTTATTTTTGATTTTCCTATTTACTATTTACTTTGTGGTAATCTCATTTCCTTTTTCTGATCCCAGACTTGCTACAACTATTTAGAAACACCTCAAAGGACACTTCAGGCTAATGGCCTAACTGGCAAAACACTGAGAGTTGGGAAATCAAGAGCACACCGGGTCATCGGTTGTCACTCTCCATTCTGAGGATCACTCTGGAAGCACATGTGACTTGAACTCTTTTCCCTACTGTTCTCCTGTAGTCTTGCTCAGTAAGGAGAACCTCTGGCTCTGGAAGAGCAGAAGGTCAATAAGGAGCACCTGTGCTAAGGATTGTGCCCAGAGAGGACCATGAACCTCACTGTTGGAGGGTTAGGCCTTCTGTGACAGGCACAGTGCTGGTGAGCACAGGACCAGAGCAACCTGCATCTACAGTACTGGCATATTTGCTTGCTAAACTTTTAGGGCTTTAAAGACCCACCACAGAGCAATGATAAAGGTTTAAGGAAATGAATATGCTAATTACACACCTTTCATGATCATACAGTGTTCAAATATAGAAACATCACATAGTACCCCAAAATATGTAAATTAATATGTCAATAATACTATTTTAAAATTATAATTTCCTTGTTTAATAAAACACTCCTGCTTGGAATACTTACCAGTACCTTGCATTTTGCTGCATGAATCCAAACTGATGCCCTTGACCCACATGACAGGTGTGCAGATTGGTGTTCTTTATTAAATCAGTACAGGCCTGAGTTGCTGATGCTGAGTAGGAGCAAAGAATGAATGTATAGAGGAACCTCTCTGACCCCTTTTCCTAAAATCACCCAGTGACTTTAGAACCTGGCTGCCTCTGAGATGTGCTCTCAGAAGGTTGAGGCAGAAGGAGAGTGGGGGCAGCTCAGCCTCACACTTCTTCCCTGGGAGTTTTATCTCATGGCCTGTGTCACTGTGGGAGGGGAACTGCTATGCTGTTGACAGTAAGTGGCCACATCTTCAGGCTGCAGGCTGCTGATTGTGAGAGAATAATCTGATTCACTGCCACTGAACCTCGGGGGAACCCCAGATTGCAAAGTGTTTGTATAAGAGATCAGGGGGGTAGGAGCTTACTCTGGTTTCTGCTGACACCAGGCTAAATACTTGTAAATATTATGACTTGCCCGGCAACTGATAGTGATTCTGTCTCCTCAAGATGCAGACAGGGTGGATGGAGACTGAGTCATCTGGATGTCACATCTGGCACCTTAAATAATAAGTATAAAAAAAATCCATGATATTATCCATGTTAAAAGAGGACTTCCTCAAAATGCGAGGTAGCACTGACCATGTTAGGCTGAGCGAATACCCAGAGTTATCCCTACTTACCTGGAAGACAGAGCAGCAGGAGCCCCAGGATATGAATGGGGACCCTCATGTCCATGCTTTTCCTGACTGGAACCGACTCCTGAACAGGATATGAGCAGCCTTTTAAGAAGTCCTCAGGGCAGTGGGCTGTTCTGTGGGCATATGCAAATCAGCAGTGCTGGGCAGGCTGGGCACAGCTGCAGCGCTGGATCCTCAGTGACTTAGCACAGGGTCAGGGTCCCCAGGTGTCTCCAATCTTAAGCACAGGAGTAAAGATTTGCCTGCAGTGAATGTGGTTATTCCTGGAAGCTACTTTGCAAGATGAATAGATTTGGGGAACAATTGTCAAAACTGGAAATCAACCAAGGCCTCACTGTGTGATCTACTTCACAGTTGTACTAGGGTAATGCAAGGGAATAGAGGTGTTCATTGGGAATGCTTAGTAAATCATAAAGCATGTCTCTAGCCAGTCTCCCATGCACTCTCAAATGTTTCTGTGGTAGTTGGTGAAATATTTAAAGCTATACTGTGCACATTTCTATGAAAATGAAGTTATTTCACATTTTCAAAATAAATAGAGTATTAATTGTGAGCACAAATATTCTATATCAATATTAAGAGCCCTGCATCATCATTACTCTCTACAGAACATCATGGAGTTCACTGAAGATACATAATGAATATGCTAGTGAGTTTACCAGACTCACCCTTATCCACAGCTACAAGTCTCATCTGTACCTGGGGAATAAATGGGATGAATGTTATGGTTAGGAGCCTCCATATTTTATCCCGTTGGCCCCACATGGTAATGTTCCCCATGGTTTATCAGCATGGAGCCTGAGGAGAGGTGCCAGACTTATCTTCGATAAAACACTGCTTCTTCCTCCCTTCAGCTACGGGATTCCGGATTAGGAAAAACATGTGCCCTGCTTCAGTCCAGGTCTCCTAGACTTAATGTCTCCAAGAATGAACAAGTTCAAGAGCATATTAATACTGGGAATATCTCTGAACTTCCCTCCCTGCCAGCATGTTCCTGGTGGCAAAGGCACAGCTCATCTGGAGCAGGACCTTCTGCAGAACAGGTGAAGGAGGAAGCCCTGGGGAGAGGCACGTCCAGCAAACCCTCTGCCCTAATTGAGGGCCATGCACCATATTGCAGCTGTCCTCACTGATGTGTGGGGACCTCAATCTGATCCACACAGCAGCCTCCAGACACATATCCAGGATAGTCTCCATTTCATCAAGACACAGCACGTGTCCCTGGAGGAACATCGTGGGGCCTGAGAAAACATGAACAAAAACTCAGATCCTTTCTATCCTGCCTCTATTCTGTTCCCAGGATCACTGCCAGTTTAAGCAGCAGGGTCTGTGGGGTCAGCTGTGTCTTCAGCAACAGCCAGTGGTGCTGCAGCCCCAGGGGTCTCAGGATGCATGACTATAGGTGTCCAGAGCATGGTCTTGCAGCCTGGGCACAGGCTTCCTGCTGCTAGTCCTGGGGCCTGACCTTCCAAGGAACTATCTTGCCACTGGCCTGCTGAGATCTCTTTAGATAACTGTGGCTACATGCTGAATGTCCAAATTCTTAACTGGGTCAGGGCACTAAGAAGTTTTGCACCCTGGACCTTTCATGATTACAGTGCCCCATAGATTCCTGATAGCAACCTGTGTGTCTCACTGTATTCTTGGCAAATGCAGGACCTGGGATGAACTTTCCCAGGACAGCCCCAGTGGGTGATAGTAGGAGGGGCACATACCAGCTCCACACCTCAGTTCTAACAACTAGAGACTCCTCCCCTATGTGTCCAGATGAGGTGAGCCTCAGTCCTCTCCTCTGGTGACTGACTTACTGAAGAGCCAGCTAATGTGCCCCTCCTTGTCTCACTTTCTTCTCCCCTTCTAGGATTTGCTGCAATGGGAAAACATACTGTCTGCATGGGAAACCAGTGGCCAGGGACTCCTTCTGTGATTGGCTGACATATTTGGCTTATGGAAATATTATGGGCCAAGCTATATGGGCAATGACTAAACAGACTCCATTTTGCTCTGAGACTCCATGTTATGTAGAAAATGCTTCTCCCATGGTAACTCCCTGCCTTTGTACCCATCATCAGTTACTTAGCATGACATAATTAGTGATACAAAATGACAATTCTTATATGATAAAAAATTGTTCTCTTTTGGATTCCTATTTCTCCTAAACAATGCACCTTGTGAATGGTGATATCAACAATGATTGTTTGGATGTTAGTAACCATTCTTTAGTTTGTACCTAGGTAGGTTTATTTTGACCCACTTCCCCTCTGCTGATGATTTCAGAGCTCATGATGTTAGTTTGTAGTTTTGAAACATAACAACAAACACTTATGATTGATGTACTGATATATGGTATAAGATCCCTTGCAACCCAATGGTCCATTCTATTCTCCCACTAGTCATTTTTGTGGCATTGTGTGAGACAGTCAGCTAGCCAGCTTAATAAAGACTCTCAAATTTGGACTTCTCAGTGGTTATTGGTTTGTTTTTAAGTTGTGCCCTATACCAATTCTGGGATAGTGGGCCAGGTCATATTTTCAGAAGACATCTCTGCTCTGAATTTTGGCTTTTGCTATTTCGATGTGCAGGAAAATGAAGACAATTCAGGAAGCATGTGGATTTCATTTACCAATGCCTCTTGGATTGGTGTAGAAGAAATTCCTTTTCTGACTCCCAGAGTCAAAGGAGCCACTTACAGTCAGGTTAACATAATCATTTTCCCAGTAAAAGAATCTCCATGCCCCAAAACCAATCAATCAGAGTGTGTGGAGTCTTGCAATTGTCCAGATTTCTTAAGTAATGAAACTGCCTCTCGTGTGCTCATTTTCCTTTAAGGGATAACAGTGTGTGAGGATGATAACATGGTGCAAGATGAACAGTTATCACCCAAGAGATCCCTGTCCTCATCTTTGGATCCTATGAGTACCATCTTATATGGGAAAGGACGTTGGCAGATGTGATTGAGTTGAGGATTGTGAGACATGGAGTGTGTCCAGAATTACCTGGAGGAGATCAACCAAGGCCTCACTGTGGAGGGAGGAAGTCTCAAGCAGAGAGGGCCCTTGACCTGGAAAGGGTGCTGAGTGATGGAGAGGGGCAAAATCAGGATACATGGGAGCCTCTGGGAGCTGGAAAGAGGTTTGGTAGATTCCCTCCCTGGAGCCTCCAGGAGAAATTCAGTTCTCCTGAGCCCAGGATCTTGGCTCAGTAAGAATTCTTATCTCTAGAACCGTGACACAATCACTTTGTGCTACTTGAAGCTAAAGAGGTTCTGGTGATCTGTTGAATACACAGCAGGGGAATCACACTAGGGGGGGATGTCATTGAGCCCCTGATGGATGTCTGTCCTCTCATTCCAAAAATATTCCCACCATGTCATGATTTAGTGTCATTTTGACAAAAGCCATGGGACATTTTTGTACAGGGAGAACTTGCAAAGGAGATCTTAAATAGAAAGTCTCTGTGTAAACATGCAGCCTCTTGTTAATCACCTCATGTGAGAGCCTGGGCACAACTGACATAGACTCAGGGTGGTCAGAGGGGACTTCGTTGTCTTATTTGTTTGTTTGTTTGTTTGTTTGTTTCCATATTAGGGTGACTGATTAGATTTGAATGATGGAAGATGATAGGGGAGAAGTGAGGGTTGATTGGGAAGAGAATGAGGAGGAAGGACCAGGCAATAGTGATGCATCCTGTCCCCAATCTGAAATGAAGTCAGAGCATGAGTAAGAGACTTTAGGCTCATAGTCAGCATGGTATGGGTGCAGGTAACAGGGAACAGTCAATTACACAGTATCCTTCTGGTACTGAGACTCTTCTCTGGGATGCATCTGGCCACATGGAAGAAAATGTACTTAAGGAAAGCCATGCCTGCATTCAAATCACACCCCACCCCCCACCCCCAATCATTGATTTGTGACTCTGGGCAAACGACCTGTGATCTGATGATTGGGTCTCTCCTCTGTGAAATCCAGCACAAAAGGGGTGTCCTGATTTAAACAGATAATCATAAGTGAAGTAGATTGCTTCGTGCCCTTTGAAGAACACAGAGTGAAGACTCTGTGTAAGATATTCCCACCAAGCTCCTCTGTGAATCAAGGAGTTCCATGATCTTTTCTTTCAACATTCAAATTCCCATTAACTCATTTATAGGCAGCAAGGGTACAGTAACCAGGAGTGAGCAAACACACAGCCCTGGCTCTGGGTTTTCTTAAGCCCTTCTTCCCTGTTTTAGTGCAAGGACTGTTGTGCAAGAACTGTTGTAACAAATGGGCGAACAGTGTGGTTGGAAGCCCCGGTAGTGCCCTGCTACACAGCTCTGCCGACAAAATCTGAACTCTCTTCCAATGAGCCACATAAGAGGTGTTGGAAGATTGGGCCACCTGAAGAACCTGGGAGAGTCTGCCCTTCAGCCTCCAGCTTCTGGAGGTTGAAGTCCTTTCTGACAGTGGGGACATCTCTCCAGTCTCTGTGTGTTCACATGGCCTCCCCTCTTCTGTCTGGATTAAATTCCTCTGTCTCTCTTTTCAGAGGACAGTTGTGAATGCAATCATCCCAACCTGGCTAATTCAGGATGCTCTCTCCTGTAGTTTTCATTCCCACCTGAATAAGCACTCCTTCCAAGTAAGGTCCATTGAACGTCCTCATGGAATGGACCTGATATTATGGTGGCCACAGGCTAGTGAACAATGAGAGCACCAAATCTCTCTCTCTGCATGCACCACACCAGTCTCTCCCTTCTCCATCTCTTTCCCTACACCAGCCTGTCCCCCATGATGAGAAATCACTCCACTTCCCTAAT
Organism: Glaucomys volans; assembly: GCA_020662805.1. Classification (NCBI taxonomy): domain Eukaryota; kingdom Metazoa; phylum Chordata; class Mammalia; order Rodentia; family Sciuridae; genus Glaucomys; species Glaucomys volans. The sequence goes on along the minus strand of JAJEJO010002224.1, from coordinate 19,480 downwards.
GTGTCCTGTGACACTCAGGGGGCTCACAAGGCAGGACCTCTTGGGAATTATCTGAACATTTACTCTGGCACCCTTATCATACAGGAGGAGGGACAGAGCCAGAGAGCCCCTTAACCACCTGTAGATCACTTCTCTCCAAAGGGAATAGGCACAACACACCTCTCCTAAGTGAGTTTCTGGAGCTTTCCAGATTTCTGTGTCCCTCAGGCCTCAGAGAGGGTAAAGGTAGCACTAGACTCAAATAGCACCCACCTCTTCAGTTTAGATTGAATTTTTCATAGTAAAACTTCTGAGGCATTTTTATTTTTATACTTTTTATTATTCATTTAATTTTGACCCATTGAACACAAATGGAGTACAGCTATTGTTTCTCTGGTTGTACACAAAGTAGAGTCACACCATCTGTGCATTCATACATGTACACAGGGCAATGATATCTGTCTCATTCTCCTACTGTTCTTGCACCCCCACACTGATCCCACCCCTCCATTCCCTCTTTGCTATCTATCCTTCCTCCATCCTTGCCTCTTTTCAACCTGCATTATGCATCATCATTCACTTCTCAGAGAGATCATTTGGTCTTTGAATTTTTGAGATTGGCTAATCTCACTTAGCATGACAGTCTCCAATATCATCCATTTACCTACAAATGCCATAATTTTATTCTTCTTTATGGCTAAATAATATTCCATTATGTATATATAACACAGTTTCTTTTTTTGTTCATCTATTGAAGGGCATCTAGGCTGGCTCCACAATCTAGCTATTGTGAATTGAGCAGCTATGAACATTGATGTGATTGCATCACTGTAGTAATCTGCTTTTAAGTCCTCTGGGTATAGGCCAAGGAGTGGGATAGCAGGGTCAAATGGTAGATCCATTCCAAGTTTTCTAAGGAATCTCCACACTGCTTTCCAGAGTGGCTGCAACAACTTGCAATCCCACCACCGATCTATGAGTGTACCCTTTTCCCCACATCCTTGCCAAAGTCTGTTGTTGCCTGTATTCTTAATAAATGATATCCTAATTGGGGTAAGATGAAATATTAAGGTGGTTTTGATTTGCATTTCTCTTACAACTAGGGATGTTGAACATTCTTTCATAAATCTGTTGATTGCTTGTAGATCTTCTTCTGTAAAGTGTCTGTTAATTCCTTGGCCCATTTATTGATTGGGTGATTAGTAATCTTGGTGTAAAGATTTTTGAATAATTTGTAGATTCTGGAGACTAGTGCTCTATCTGAAGTGTGTGTGGCAAAGATTTTCTCCCACTCTAATGGCTTTCTCTTCACATTGCTGACTGTTTTCTTTGCTGAGAAAAAGCTTTTTAGTTTGACTCTATCCCAATCACTGATTCCTGCTTTTATTTCTTGTGCGTTGGGAATCATGTTAAGGAAATCTGGTCCTAGGACAACATGATTGAGATTTGGTCCTATTTTCTTTTCTATTAGGTGCAGAGTCTCTGATTTAATTCCTAGGTTCTTGATCCATTTTGAGTTGAGTTTTGTACAGGGTGAGAGATATGAGTTTAGATTCACTTACCTGCATATGGATTCCTAGTTTTCCCAGCACCATCTTTTGAAGAGGCTGTCTTTTCTCCATTGTATGTTTTTGGCTCCTTTGTCAAGTATGAGATACCTGTATTTATGTGGGTTTGTCTCTGTGTCCTCTATTTTGTACCATTGATCTGCCTGTCTATTTCAGTTCCAATACCATGCTGTTTTTGTTACTATTGCTCTCTAATATAGGTGAAGGTCTAGTATTGTGATTGGTGATGACTGGTTCCTCTTTTTCTAGGGCTTTAAGCTGTAATGTGAAATCATTGACTCATTGACTTTTCATTCTTTTATTGAATGTACTCCATGCAATGAATTTTCCTCATAGCACTGCTTTGTTAGTATCCCAGAGATTTTGATATGTTATATATTTGTTCTCATTGACCACTAAGATTTTTATTTCTCCCCAATGTCTTCTGTTATGCATGCATCATTCAATAGCATATTATTTAATCTCCAGGTGTTGGATTAGTTTGTATTTTTAACTTTATGATTGATATCTAATTTCATTCCATTATGATCTGACAGAATACAAGTTAATATCTCAATGTTTTTGTATTTGCTAAGAATAGCTTGGTGGCATAACATATGGTCTACTTTAGAGAAGGATCCATGAGCTGCTGAGAAGAAATTGTATTCGCCTTTTGATGGATAGAATGTTCTACATATGTCTGTTAAGTCTAAATTAGCAATAGTTTCATTGAGTTCTATGGTTTCTTTGTTCAAATTTTCTTGGAATATCTGTCCAGCGGTGAGAGAGGAGTGTTAAAGTCCCCCAGTATTATTGTGCTTTGGTCTATTTGATTCTTGGAATTGAGAAGGATCTGATTGATGTACATGGATGTGCCATTGTTTGGTGCATAAATATTTATGATTGTTATGTCTTGGTGATATATGCTTTCCTTAAATAGGATGAAATATCCTTCTTTATCCCTTCTGACTAAATTTGGCTTGAAGTCTGCTTTATCTGGAATGAGGATGGAAACTCCTGCTTTTTTACTAAGTCCAGGTACATGGTATGTTTTTCTCCAACCTTTCATCTGTAGTCTGTGGGCATGTTTTTCTATTTGATGAGTCTCTTGAAGGCAGCATATTGTTGGGTCTTTCTTTTTAAAGCAATCTGCCAGTCTACATCTTTTGATTGATGAATTTAGGCCATTTATATTTAGTGTTATTATTGAGATATGACTTGTATTCCCGGTCATTTTGACTTATTTTTGGATTTTAATCTTACTTGGTTTTTCCTTATATTGGCTGTTCCTTTAGGGTAATTCCTCCCTTTGCTGACTTACATTGTTGTTTCTCATTTCTTCCTTTTGGAATATTTTGCTGAGGATTTTCTGCAGGGCAGGTTTTCTTTGTGTGATTTCTTTTAGCTTTTTTTCTATCATGGAATGATTTTATTTCATCTTCAAATCTGAAGGAAAGTTTAGCTGGGTATAATATTCTTGGTTGGTATCCATTTTGTTCAGTGCTTGGAATATGTTGTTCCCAGCTCTTGTTGCTTTTAGATTCTGGTCTGAGAAGCTGCTGATATTCTTCTTGGTTTCCCCCTATATGTAATCTGATGTTTTTCTCCTGCAGTCTTTAAAATTCTCTTTGTTTTGTATGTTAGGTATTTTCAGTAAAATGTGCCTGGGTGTGGATCTGTTGTGATTTTGTGCATTTGGTGTTCTATAAGCCTCTTGAATTTTATTTTCCATTTCATTCATCAGATTTGGGAATTTTTCTTATATTATTTCATTGACCAGATTATTCAGTCCTTTAGTTTGTATCTTTGTGCCTTCCTCAATCCCAATAACTCTTAAATTTGGTCTTTTCATGATGTCCCATAACTCTTCGAGGTTCTGTTCATGATTTCTTACCATCTTCTCTGTCTGGTTGATTTTGTTTTCCAGATTAAATATTTTGTCTTCATTGTCTGAGGGTCTGTATTACAAGTGATTTAGCCTGTTGGTTAAGCTTTCTATTGGGTTTTTAATTTGGTTTATTTTAACCTTCATTTCAAGTATTTCTGTCTGCTTTTTTTTTTTTTCAGAATCTCTATCTCTTTATTGTAATGATCTCTTGCCTCATGCTGTTGCCCTTTTAGCATTGCCTGCATTTGCTCTCTTGACTCCTTGTTCATGTCTCGGATCATTTCAATTATGTACAACTCCCTTTCTGACAACGCTTCTGCCATGTTGTCATTGGGTTCTTTTTGTATAGTATCTGGGTTTGTTTGGGACTTTTTCTTCCCATGTTTTCTTATGTTGCTAGTGTATCTTCCCCTCTAGTAGTGTGAATCCTAGGTATTGCAGTTTCCCCTTAAAGACTTATAGGGTCCCTGCCTATTTTCAATACCTCCGCTTCAATTGAGAGATCAATATTGGCAGCACAACATATAAACAATATGTGTCCTTAATCTAAATATTCCCTATTAAGTTATTAACAGTGTTATCTTAATAAACAGAGATGAGTTCAAATCATTATCTACAGCATATCCAGTAATTTTGCAATAAGGAGTGTAATTCCTAGTGTAGGACAGGGAGAATTAGGAGGGATATAGGACAAAACACTAATGAGATAAGAAGTGAGTCTACTGATATACTATGTCATATGAATAGTGGAAGTGGAATTAAAAGAAGCAGGTTGTTACCATGAGAAAAAAGATATTCTCTAAGGAAACAGATTAGATAGAGTGATAAGCATATTAATAAGAGAAAGGTAGGAATATAGTGGGCACATTAGGAATAATCATAGTATTACAATTAATTTAAAAATGTTCTGTGATAAAATATTCTGTATAGTTCAAACCTCTTATTTTTCAGTGGCCTGATGTTTGAGAGGTGCTTGATCAAGTGGTGACCCAAGAAGGATGCTGTCCCACTACTTCCAGGTTGGGAATGATCAATGTTCTGGGCAGAGGTGGCCTGGTGTTGATAGACAATCAGATGCAACACAGGTGCTAGACAGTGGGCCAGGGTGTGGGCCTGGGCCCTAGACCAAGTTGGGGTGAGGGTGCAGAACTATGCTCAGTAGTGGAGACACTGGGCTTGATACTCAAGGCAGGCTTGAGCTCTGTGCTGGAACTCAGGCAGTCACAAGCGGTTGCTCTCTCCCAGGGACACTGTGAAATGGCACCAAAGGGCCCAAGATCCCTGCCTGGACTGGGGACTCAGGCCGCCACAGGCAGGTGCTCTCACCAGGAGATGCTGTAAAATGACACCAGAAGACCAGAGCTCAGCTCTGGGTATTCAGGCAGCTTCAGGTTGTCACTCTCTCCCAGGGACACTGTAAAATGGCACCGAAGGGCCCAAGTTCCCCGCCTGGGCTGGGTACCCAGGCCACCACAGGCAGGTGCTCTCACCAGGAGATGCTGTAAAATGACACCAGAAGACCAGAGCTCAGCTCTGGGTATTCAGGCAGCCACAGGGGGTTGCTTTCTCGTGGGGATGGTGTAAAATGGCTCCAAAGGGCCTAAGATCCTGCTTGGGTGAGGCCTTTTTAAATGTCTTGAAAAGTTGCACATCATAATGGTTTTGGGGTCATAGCTTAGCTCCATATATTGAAGCAATTCCTAAATTACCACTATCATGGTCACTTCAGCTATGTGTTCTTCTAAACAGAACCTCTTGGCCATGAACAGATCCCCTGGGATCTTCTTACCATGCAGATCCTCATGGACAGGTGTCAAGTATGGATGCTGATTTGCATTTCTGACAAGCTCCATGTAATGCAGATGGTGCTTCAGGCCACTGGACAATATTGAGCAGCAGGGCATTTGCATTTGTAAAGGAAGTTTGCATCCGTGTTCAATATTTTTAATGAAGTCTGTCCACTGGCATGTTTAGTTCAATTCCTTATTCTCTGTTTATCATGTAACTTAGTGAAACTTTTTCACCATGATCCCAGACTTCCTGACAATACTTGGAATAACATCCTAACAGGAGTCCCTCACTTATTGTCAACATGCTGAGAGGTGAAGCAGCAGTGAGACTAGGGGACACTGTGGTCTCACCTCTGCCCACCATCCCGGGGGGAAGCATATTTCCTAGAAGCCTCTCTCTTCTATAATTTCCTGTAACTTTACTGAATTTCTGACCTTCTCATAGGACTGAGAAATCAGCACAGGAGAATTTAGTATGAATGAGGGCCTTCAGGCAGAGACCTGGACAGAGGTGAGGTGTGCAGAATCACCAGATTGTGAGTTGCAGGCAGCTGAGAGAGGCAGCCCCCAACACAGGGCTTCTGGACCACTGTGAGATGAGGAGTCTAGTATCCTGTACCTTCACTGCAGGTGAGCCCTGGAATATGGTAAGACCCAGAGCATATCCTGTTTGTGTCTCAGATTTCCTGTTTGGCAGACCCCAAGCCCACTCATGACTGTACTGTCAACCAAATCCCTCCCTTTATATAATGGCCCTGTTTGAATAAGTATTTAAAATAATGTCCTATATTTTTCTATGTGAATGCCAATTAATTCCACAAGCTAGACTCCCTATGTGCACTCCTATGTTTCCTTTATCAAATTAGGAGGTCTGTCCTACTGGACCTGAAGAGGAAGGAGAGTGTGCAGGGAAGCCTCTCTGCTCCTTGGATAATCTGCAGAGGAAATGTGGCTGCCTCTGGGAAGTGCTCTCAGCAGATGGAAGAAGCAGGAAGAACACCTGGGGCAGCCCCACCTCACACTTCTGTTTCCATGGAAGGTTCATATACGGGCTTGTATCACTGTGGGAAGGAAGTCAACCTACTGTAGACAGTAATAAGTGGCAACATCTTCAGGCTCCAGGCTGCTGATGGTGAGAGAATGATCTGTGCCAGATCCACTGCCACTGAGCTTCAAGGTACCCCAGATTGCAAAGTATGTCTGTAGTAGATCAAAAGCTTAGGAGACTGACCTGGTTTCTGCTAATACCAGACTACATTTTTGCCCAGCAAGTGATAGTGACTCTGTCTCTTCATGATGCAGACAGGGAGGATGGGGACTGGGTCATCTGGATGTCACATCTGGTACCTAGTTTTGGACACATAAAGAAACATAACCCAAATCATCCATGTTATTAGAGGACTTCCCTGATTAGCCAGGCAGTTATGGTTGCACTGGATTGAAAAGATGTCCAGTGCTCTCCCTTATTACCCCATGGGCAGAACAGCAGGAGCCCCACAAGATGAGAGGGGCCCTCATGGACAGGTCCATGCTGTGTCCTGACTGGTACTGACTTCTGCACAGAGTGTGATCAGCCTCTTAAGAAGTCCACAAGGGAGTGAGCTGTGCTCTGGGACATGAAAATCAGTGTGGCTGGTTAGGGCTGGGCACAGCTGCATGCTGGCTACTCTCAGTCACTCTGCTGAGGCCCAGTGTCTTGGGTCACACAAGAACAGCACATATTTGGCTGCAGATAACCTACTCTTCTCTCTGGAGGTCAAAGGACAGGCTCAGACTGCTCAGTTCTGGGTTTCTTGCTATTTTGATCTCTTCCAGGTCCAAGTTCAGGTCATGCATTCATTTATGCTGTGGCATGTGTGACGGGGCTCTCCTTTATAGCACAATCCCAGAAACTGCAGGAGAAGTTTGAAAAGTAATTTCATTAGTACCTGTGAATATGATAGAGGCCACAGCACTTGGCCCTGATATCCTGATGCTATTGGCGTGGAGCAGAGAATCAGCAAGAAAACATGGCACACCATGATTGATAAGGAGAGTGAGATCTGCTCCCACTACCAGTCCTTTCCAGCTAGGAAATCTACCTTCCTTTCTATCAATACTTGTCCCACACCTTCTATCAAAGCCATTTAAGGGCTGAATATTTCTCCTCTCCTATCTGATGCATATGAGCTCCCTTATTGCTCTACTCTGGTCATTCAGGGAACCTCAGCTATGATCTGAATGGCATTCTGTGACTTTGGCTCTCCTCCCTTCCAGTCAAGTCATTGTCTACCAGCGGGGAGGACCCTCTCAACCAGTGCTCACACAAAAACTTACACTTACTCTATTCCCCTAACCCCATATTCTACCATCAAAAAGCTTCCCTAGTTACTAAGAAAACAGTCACCATTGATGGGTTTGGGACTGTGGGGCTGCAGCAGGGTGAAGGAGAAAATGTGGGAGTGTGAAGTTGGGAGTCTTGCATGGAGTGGCAGTCACAGGGGTCCTTACTGTCCCCAGATGGGGTGGTGGGGTGTGGTCCAGCTGTGGAAGACCAAGAATGGGGAAGGAGGAGGGTCTTCAGAGGAGCAGGAGTGCCCTGCTCAGGAGGCAGTGCCCGGGTCAGTGAGGGAGACCATGCAGAGTCTGAGACCTGGCCATGCCACAGGAAGGGAATGAGAGTGCAGCAGGTGTGAGGACCCGTATCAGGGACACTGTTGGCCAGAGGGCAGTGGTGGTGACAGGTTGGATCTGAACAGGAGATCCTCACTGGCATTTTATGAGATTAGACTTCTCCAACCCCAGCACCCTACCAACAGGAGGTGAGAGTCCTGGAAGGAGGAGTAAGATGCTTTGGTCCAGGGAACACAGATACTCATTCCTCCCACTACCAGCAGAGCTCTCAGTGGAGGACTGCAGAGGGAAAGAAGAATGTTCCAAGGACTCATCAACATACAGCTCAGAAAAATGATGAATATCACACTTTTGCCCACAAACGATCAATTTTTGAAAAATGAGGAGAGTAAAGCAACAAATGCAATCACTGTCTGAAGTAAATATTAAACGTAGTTAAAGATGCTCTGGTAAAAGTGGGTCTTGTATGTTTCAGTATGGTTCAGGAGCGCCACTGCCTTTCCCTTACTGTGAGCTGGGTAGACATGGTGCAGATATGGTGAATTGGAAAACTCAGGACCTTGAGAAAAGGTTGTTTGCATTATTAAATTTTCATGAGACTTCATATGACTTTATATTTCCAGGAAGCACAAATGTTCAACTGTACTGGCCTTTTCCCTCTTCATCTGTCTCTTTCCATGCTGGGGACAGGAGACCCTACAGAGTTGGAGGCCCATTGCCCCATGCCCTGAGTGCTGGCAGTGCTCAGAGGAGGAGTCTAGAGGGAGCAGGTCAGGAACAGAAGAAATGGTGTTGCCTTGTTAATTATCTATCTCTTTCTTCAGAATGAACTCGGTGAGGTCAGGGACTGTTTCATTCATTCAAAATGCCTATGCCATGACAATTCTAAATGATAATGCTCTTTGTGTACTATTGTATTCAACTAATGGCAGTGTTATTTCTATAATTTTATACACGTTTTTAGTTGGGTGTGGAATAAATGAAGAATTGCTCTACCCAAGGCATTTCAGAGCTGAACATATTTCACTTATTGCCCCCAAGATGGCGCTGCATCACCTTAGATCCACCAGTGACAGAGGACTTGAGAAGCATGTACCTTATTTAAGAAAAACATCTCACCTTGTGTTTTATACTTTGGGCAATGCATCTCCATGTGCAAATCATGGCGCCTATTACTTCCTATGGTGTGACAAACAGTCTGGGCTCTCCTAGTTACCTACTGCCCTAACCTCAGAATGAGAGTTACCAGCACTCTCTGCAGTTATTCATGGAAAATATAAGTGAGTGTAAGGGAATTGGATGAACTTGAGCCCTACCAAGGAATTTTATGCATACAACATCCACATCCTAATTTGAACAGCCTCCATAGACACAGAGCAAATCACACTCAGGACATCTCAGGGATGCAACAGTGGCACAGCTGCTACACCCTCTTCCTCCATGACATATACTATCCCCCAAGTAGTGCAGGTATAGAGAATAACTCAAAAGAAAGATACATTCAAAGCAACTGCTGTAACCAGGAGGATCTGTCACCTAAATGTAAATATTTTGCACTGGGTCCCTGAAGTGTCCCTGGTCATGAGGATGGATGCCTAGGAGGACCAGGATCCAGGCATTCCTCATGCAGCATTTGTCCAGGTGAGAGGTTGCAGGTTGGAAATGAGGCCCAGAATCACTTTTTCTCCTGTGCATAGTCTCCTTCAGGATCCAGAGCCATTGGTCTCATGGTCACTGAGTGTCCTCAGTCCTCAGCCACTGTGAAGACACCCTCTCAATGAGGAAAAGGACAATGGAAACAGTGCAGTTGGTGAGATTTGTGACAACATTCTGGAAAGAAAAAATGGGCACAAGAGATGTGCCTCAGTCCCAATGACAAATGACAGCCTGTAACTCCTTACCTCCCTCACTGATCCTTTGAGGTCCTCCTTGAAATCTCAGCATGTCAGCTGAGCCCATAGCCCTATCCCCACATCACACCCTGCCCCACCTGGGTCATTCATGAACCATCCCCAGGTGTCTGCACTGGACCCACTCAGGAGCCACACTGAGCTCCCTCTGGTAGGAGCCTGTGGCTGGGCTCAGACTGCCAACTGCTATAGGAAGGTGATTTTTAAGAGGACAATATGGGCTTTTGGTGCTATTGACTTAGGTATAAAAATGAGCCTCAGTTCTAATCCTCCTCATCTAAGCTAAAATCATATTAGCAAAACTTTCCCCATTCTCGGAGCATATCCTCTGGCTCTGGTGCTTTGCAGTGTATGGGATTCTTTCTACATATTAGTATTTTTCAGGGTGAGCACTCTGCTGGCTACTTCTGTTCAGGTTGTAGACCAACTGAGAAAAATGTGTATGGATTGCCTTTGAGACACTGATCAACCTGTCAGGGGCCTAACACCTACAAACAATTTATAAAACACTTTATGTTTATGTGGAAAATGCCTGCATATGATGCATGAATATTTGTCTGTCCCAATTTTTGGATTGTGATCATGTGCACAATTCACAATGACAAGTTTCTTTGTTTCCTCTTTCTTGGCGGCTGCCATGCTGACTCAGTCTGCATCCCTCCTGTCTGTGCTCACAGAGGGAATATCTCCAAGCCCTGCAAGCCCTCTCCCAGCCCAGCCACCATCTGGAAGCACCTCTGTGTGTTGGTTCCAGCAGAAGCCACACTGCCTCCTCAGCCAGCTCCCTGGGCTGCCAACAGGGCCCTTGGGGTCCCAGTCAGTTTCTGTGGGAGCAGGACAGGGTTAGGTTTATGACTCACAATCTTGCTGCGGGCTGGAGGTGCTGAACTCTACTGTGGGCCAGACAACCACAGGACCTTGTGATGGGTAGGGCCCAACACAAACCTCTGATGAGGAGTCAGTCCCCTTCTCAGAGGAAGACCAGGCTGGGCTGAGGTGGAAAAAGTGGGCAGCTAAGGAGGGGAGAGGAAGGACCTTAGGGCGTGGCTGCCAGCTCAGGATTTACTCTCAGACAAGCTGTCAGGTAAATCTGAGCTGCAAAAGTGAGAGGAGGGACATTTGAAACTTCCCCTCTGTTTGTTCCCCTAATGAATTGGGGTCCTCCTTCTTATTCTTTAGTGTGACTGGCTCAGGTCTTTACGACTGTCTCAGACATCTTACACCTTTCCTTAACAGGCATGGTTTCCTTAAATACCCAGCAGCTCTTCTTTGCTAATAAATTTAAGAGCCTCTCATTTCCCCTATATGTTTGCATTCATTAACAATCTAAGAGCAAAATCTCATTGATTGTCAAATCATAAATTGAAAACAAGGAAAATCACAAATTTCCAGAAACATGTGCCAAGTATATGCAGCTATACCTTCTTCAGAGATGATCAAAGAACATAATTCTCACAAGTGAGCCTCAACTATAGTAAATGATAGTGAGTGTGTCACCAGAGAGAAAGAGTGGTGATGGAACCAAAATCTTGACCCTTGTCCCCAATGCTGATGCCAATTCAATAATGAGGATTTGGTTTTGAGAAAATGGAAAAATAAGTTTTGTGGCTTCTCTCTTGTCCCAGAGTCTGTGACTCTCCCCATCAGGAGGAACAGGGGTTTTGTAGGAGCTCATCACAGACCATGTTCCAGGGGTGCCCTGACAGGGGTTCTCAGGTGCCCTGATTGTGTGTTAGCATTCACTTGTTAGTTTGGGAGATATTCACATCCCAGATCCACTGGCAGATATCTCCTCCCTGTGGAGCACAGATAATTCAAGGTAATATCTTACAACCCCAGATTAGGGAGGGGGAGAGAGAGAGAAGAGGAAAATGAAAACTTGTCCCTTTTAAAGATAAGACTCAGCTATATTCACAAGGCGAAGTGGGGCACTGTTACATGGAGAGCTGTGTCTGTGCTTCCTGGGGCCTCAGCTTCCTCCCCTGGACTGCTCACCAGCCTTGTCCATTTCTCCTCAGGATCGATGGCTTGTTGTCCTTGTGTGACTCCTAATATGGTGCAGTCAGCATGTCACCAGAGGAAGCTCCACACCTCACCCCCTTAGAGTAGAAGCTCTGTGCCTGCTCTATCAGTCCATTTGGCCTCAGCAACAATCCAAGTTCTAGAAATGTCCGTGTGTTTTCCCAAATACATGACTCAGGCACAGCTGTCGAGTGGGCTCTCCCGTGGTGTAATGAGCCCATTCTTCTCTTCCTCTCTCCAGGCTGCCATCATTCCATCCTTCAGAGTCCAACACAGAATCATTTGACATTTGAATGAACAGAGTTCCTTTCTTCATTATTCTGTTTTGGAAATCAGCTTAAAAAGAACTGAATTTGAGAAAGAAGAGCTCAGCTAAAAGTACACTATTCCTAAAGCCAGTGTGCCTGTAACCAGGGAGTTCTCCTGACCTCAGCCCCGTCACACACAGTGTTCCATAGTCATGCTGTTTATCTTCCCCAGTAATGTCACATTGTCACTGGGTAACCCCTGATATGATGCAGTGAGAAACAGAATTCCTTCTTAAACATTCCTATCAACATGCATCATGTGAGTCTGATCAATAAAAAATGCCAGAAAAACCTGATCAGAAGGACCTTCTGATCAATAGCTTAGCAGTACCCTTTAGATGTGTCAAGGTCATAAAATAAAAGCACAAAAAGCTGTCATAGATGATAGGAAAATGTAGAGACATGACAATTAAACAAAATAAGGAACCTGGTTCTGGTCCAGGAACATAAAATTGGCATCAGTGGAAAAATATCAGTGAGATGAAATCCCTTATTGTAGGCTCAGCAGCAGCACTGAGTCCATGCTAATTTCCCATTTGCATAATCACACTGTGTTTTTGTGAAAGGAGAGCACTGGGGAAGCTTGAGGAAGAGACAGGGGAGATTTGTTTGCATAGATTTATTTCTGATTGGCATCAAGTGACTGTGCAGAGTCAGGGAGGAGCCTGTGTGGTCCAGAGTACAAGTGCAGGGTGCAGTGATCTAGTCAGGGAGTCAGCAGGACTCACCAGCCCAACCCTGTCTGCACCTCAGACTCCCTTCCTGTGGTTCCTTTGAGAGCCTCAGATTGTGAGAGCTGAGCCCCTACTGTGTACAGAACACCAGCCATTCACCTCTCTCTAGCCAACCTCTGGTTCCAGTCCGCTGGCTTTATATATTTGTAAATTTTCACATTTAAAATCATTTCAGAATAAATTTCAATGTGTAGTGAATAATGAATCTATGGAGAGAGCAGGAGTCTTCCTGAGAGATTCCCCAGCTCATGCTGTCTCCTCCTCTCCCACTTGCAATTCCTCTTTGAGACCTTGTGTTGGCATCTGTCCTTGGCCCATTATCTCCATTTCATTGACTTATTTTTTAATCCTATTACTTATAATATTTTTCAAAACTGCAATGAACAACTCTTAGTTTGAGAAACTCCAGGTTGGGGTTCAACATGCATGCATTTAGAGTTTGGTTTTCCTTTAAGGAGAGAGCACCAAGACCAAACATTATTTTTTCCAATCTAGTGCGGCTGATGGAAATCCTGGATCCTGCACATGCTGCCTAAGTGCTCTGTCACTGAGCTGCCCCAGCCCTCAGTTCTATTTTCACAACTACTGTGTCATTTGTCAAGTTTGTCAACTCCTCACCCTTCAGGGAGGCCATAAAGCCTTTTAAACTTACTTGCAAATGCTTTTCAGCTACTTTCCATGGAAAGTTTGGTACAGCCTCTCAGCTAAACAGACCCCCAAAAATGTATGAAAATTGAATATGAGAAAAAGATCTTTAAAATCATTAATTGGTTAGTTCTCTGGTAATTGACTCAGGAATAAAGCAGATAGAGAAGTGTTCATTTCTGTAAAGAACTGGAGCTCAGGGTAACAGTAGAGGCGTCTGTGGCCTGTCTTCTGGGACTGAGCCCTTTCACACTCAGCTCAGGGTGGTTGAGCTGTAGTGTCACCTATAGGAGGATAGCAGCGCATTCCTGCAGCAGGTGGTCAAGGGGGGATGTGGTTTTGATAGGTACTGGAGTGAGACAACTGGAATTTTCAGCTATTTAATCATTGAATACTCATACACTGGAGACACGTTGCAAAAGTCTTTCAAATGAATTGAATTGCATTAATCTGTATATCATAGCAACCTGTTCAGAATAAAAAGAATAAAATTTCTAAATGCACATCATGGTAAATTGTGCAAGAGAGAACTTAGAGAAACCCTTCAATGAACCAGAGAAAACTGACTCTGTATTCAATCACAAAGCCAGTGGTAAATGTCACTGTGACCAAGGGATGACAAAAGACTGACCATGGAATGACAGACGTAAAAAGGAAAGTCAGAACTGAATCACACACCCAATGAAACAGATCTTAACTATAGAGGCAAATCTACACATCTAAAGTGACACCATTGGTAGACAACCCTACCCGAAACCCCAGAAGGCCTCTAGAATTCTAGGAAGTGACCAGAGAAAAGGTCTAGAGTCCACAGAGAAGAAAAGAGGACTCAAGATATTAGAAAAAAAAAAAAAAAAAAAAAAAAAAACAGTGCAGGCTATGGACAGAAAGTCACTTCATATTACATGAAGTTCATGTTCAATAAGGTCCAAGCAACTGTGCTAGATCTCAGAATAGAGCTGCCTTGGGAGGTTACTGAGAGAGAGGAGGCAGCAGGAGTCAGCAGGAGAAATGACATCTTCACAGGTCCTACTGGGTCAGGAGTGTGCCTTAACCTCCATCCAGGCATACTTAGGCCTCTGCCCTTTGGTCTGTGTATGTATCAGGTCAGGAAGAAATGGTAATAACATCAGGAACAATTCATAGTAATAAACGAAGAAATAACATTCACCACAGGATTATGGAAACTCAACATTATTTAAAAAAATAAAATGTGCCTGGAAAAGTAATAAAGAATTGGAAAATTCCAAGTAAAAAGAGGAAGAAAATGTGTTGGCATCACATCTGTCATCTTAGGTTGAAAGTCATTTTACCTATGGGGATCCTAAATTTCCATCTTGAGGAAATGATGCTAAATTTCCTGTAAAATCTAGAGGTTTACTCCACCCAAGTCCATGATGCAACCCCTAAGAAGAATTCTTATTGCAGGCTATAAAAGTGCTCTGTGAGAACCCACATGCTGCTGCTGTCCCCAGTAGGGACAGCTTTGTCATTTGGCCCATGTGCTACTGACATTAAATCTCTTGTGTGAGATGCCGGTATGTGGCATGGTGTTTGGGCTCCGCTCAGACTTTGCACGTGTCCTCTCAAAGTTTAAACAATATTCTGCCTCCTACTCAGGGAACCAGGTCTCATCTGCTAGTTTCCTAACAGGACTTTCCATGTTAAGTTGCTGACAGGCCAGACAATCACTCACCCAATGGGGTCCTCACCCAAAAGTACTAACCAGGGGATTTGCATGCTGCTCCCTGGGGAGGACCTTCCTGCAAGGCTGAGATAAAAGCTCAGCTCTCACCTGGCCTTAACTCACAAGGACTCCTCAACTCAACTTCTCAAAATGAGGCTCCCTGCTCAACTCATGGAGCTGCTGATGCTCTGGATCCCTGGTGAGGACAGATGGGGGGAGGGAGGAGAATGGGGAGGATAGTGAACCCTGGGGCCCCACATGGAGAAGTGCTAGTTTTGACTTCCAGATGGGTCTGGTGAGGTTTAGCAAGGCACTTTGCTGTGATGAAGAATGAAACACCAATGGGGAGATGATATTGAGTGAATCTCAGAGAATTAGAGCTTACATATTTTGGCTTCTGTTTGAAATTGAATATTTGAGTGATAAGAATCAAAATAATGCACATGAAAACTGACTGAAACTCAAACAAGAAATAATTCATGAGAATGGCTTGCGATGTGCATAACCTTGCATTTTTTTGTCATAATTTTAGGATCCACTATGGTTGTTGTGATGACCTAGTCTCCTCTCTCCCTCTCCATCACACCTGGACAGCCAGCCTCCATGGCTGCAGGTCCAGTCAGAGCCTCCTACATGGAGATGGAAGCACCTATTCCCATTGGTTTGTACAGATGCCAGACCAGGCTCCACAGAGCCTAATATATCATGGATCCAAACAAGTCTCTGTGGTCTCAGACAGGGTCAGGGTCAGTGGGTCAGGGACAGTCCTCACCTTGACAATCCTCATGGTGGAAGCTGAGGATGCTGGAGTGTATTACTCTGCTCAAGTGACTCTTGTGCCTCCCACAGTGGTGCAGCCCCAGCACAAAGCTCCTGCTGGGTGTGGCCCAGCTGCTCACAGTGCTGTCTGGCAGAACAGCAGATGAGACATCAGGGAATCCTCTAACTTCTTAATCATGTAGTCAGTGCTCACAGCATATTTTCTGTGACATAAACTTGTGCACTCTGTTGTTTCTACTCTTCTGAGTCACTCTGACTTAACCACTCTGGAATTTCAGGTCATCTTGTCCTCAGTTCTTCTATTGCTAACACAAGAAGAGAAGTTATTCTGAAGCAGGCAAGCTAAACTTGACTGCTCTGTGATCCTCTGGGTGTCACGGAGACAATCTCTAGACTGAGTGTTGGATTGGATTAAGGTTCCCCAATGACCCATGAATTAAAGCTGGACACTTGGGCCAGGGCATGTTGGGAGCTGGTGGAAAAGTTAGGAGGGGGGGCTATGGGGTCTTCCAGTTGAGTGGCATGACCCCTCTCTCTTTTTCAACTTCTCTCTAGTGCATGACTCTGACATGGTTTTGGAGTGAGTGTCTTAACACAGGTTCTATCAAGTGTACCTTCACTTAGAATTTACCTTTTGTTATGTATATAAGAAATTGTGACTATCTGTCTCCATGACTCAAATTCCAGTTAAGAGAGGAAATTTTAGGTCATGGTATATGCTGAGTTCTCAAGCCTCTGTGAAGAGGCTCTTTGGAAGAAGAATTGCTCAGTGAAAGTATACCTCATGCTCCATATCTGAACTTCTGCCAGAAATCCTCTAGGAACTTGGTCATACTCTACCACATTTCTTCTAGAGCAGTAGTCTGGTGAGGTTGGAAATCATCAGGAGGTGTTTCTGTGGATTAAAAAACAAAAGGAGTGCCTCAGAGAAGCTGCAGTCATGCCCTGGACCCCACACGTCATGCATCATGAGGATGCAGCTGCTCTCCATGGTTCAGAGGGTTTTCACTCGGGGATGTATCACTGTGGTCTCCTGGACACTGAGAACAGTAATAGATTCCATCAACAGTCTTCTCAGCATTGTTGATGGTGAGGGTAGAATCTGCTCCTGAATGACTGCCACTGAACCGTGTTGGAACTCCTGAAGCTAGTGTGGATGTAGTATGCGCCAGGAGTTTAGGGTCCTGACCTTGTGTATGCTGATACCAAGAAAACTTGGTGTTTTCCTAGAGATTGGTTGCAGAGTCAATTTAAATGATATGAGTGCAATTAGGCACACTTTGGGGTCAAGAATTCCTTTTTTATGGGAGACATGTTGTCCCAGGCAAATGCTTAGTGTGGTGTGGCCTTCTGGTCCCCGCTGGTAGCATTCATGGAAAGGATACTCAAAGCACCATTTCCCCTTTCTTTGTTCACCTGAGATGAAGAGCAGTACAAAGTACAGGAGCTGAGTGAGAGGTCCCATCTTGCCAGGATTGTCTGCTCTCCCTCCAGCTCATCTGTCTTCTCTCTTATGATCCATTAATAGTGTCTGTGAGAGGTAGAGGGTCCCTAGGGAAGGACTATGCAAAGCAGATTCTGTTGAGGTCTAAAGGACAGGGTCTTTGAACAGGCCTTCTGTTTACTTCCTTCCTCCTCAGCTGCATTATTAGATTAAACCTTGTAGCACTTTCTGAGACACAGGATAACTTGGAGAACTAGGGTCTACCAGCTTAACTAGGGGGACTGATAGCATAATTCCTCTGCACCATGTCAGCTCCTCAGTGAAGAGAACTATAGAGAGTCAGTGTTCTCTTAGGGACAATGCTGGAATACCATGGAGAGCTGAGAATGCAGTAAATAAGAAATACATTTAGGACAGTATATGGGTAGATTGGACCAGTAATCATGTGCCTTTATAATTATTTTAAAGCAAAGAAGCAGGTAAGAGAATGTGAATGGACTGTTGTAATTTCATTATTTGGACATGGGCACAGCCACATATGTGTTACTTTCAAGAGTTACAGAGTTAGTTTTGGAATAGCCTGGACCTAACCACCCAGGCAGACCAAGCTTCATATAGAAATGTGCTATTTCATCCTCCCAAGTGATTTCCCCATCAAATATCACTTCAGTTATAATTTTTTCCTTTGAAATATATAATACAAATGAAGTGAATGAATAATGATTTTGAAAAACACAATGATTTTGCTTTCAACACTGTCTCTGACTTTTTCTCTTTCCCTTCTTGTTGTCAATAAAAAATGATCTCTGCCCTTCCTCAAAAATGGGAGATGCCCCCCAAATCCACTTAATTCCAGAGAAAGCAAAGAAGTTTGAGTACTGTTAACTCTGCAGACCTACATGAATTCCATGAGTACACGAAAATTCAGGAGGTCCCTCAGAAGCCCTAGACATGGCTTAGTGACCACTTTAAATTACGCATACCCTGCCATATTCTATATATTCTTAGAAACCACTGCATATTCCTGGCACATCAGAAAAACATGGAGCTAAGCTGAAGGCCTCTCTTGAGGCAGCTCTAACAGAAAATGTGCTCAGTTGGGGTTTTCCAGGTACAGGCAAAGACAATCCAGTGTGTTGTATTTCTCAGTTCCACTGCAGGATTCAGAGAGACCTTGGACCCCGGGATGGCTCCTGTGTTCCCTGGGTCAGCAGCAGGGAGGCCCCTTCCTTTTCATGGGAGCCTAGTGATTCTGCCTGCTGGAGCTTATGCCCCCCAAGCTTGAGCCAGCAAGGAGAACAACTGGTTGGACACTCCTTGTCCTTAGCAGGAGAGTGACAAATATCACAGCTGTCAGCAATGAGGCAGTGAGGAGAGAACACAGCCTCAATCACTTCTGGGAATGACAGGGATGGAGAACCCCATGTAAGTGCACAGTCCCGTGATGTTGGGTACAGTCCTCAGTGGGATCCTTGTGCTTCCCACCTGGGTGGAAAGGATTCTAGAACTACCTAATTCCACCTCTGAGTTTTATAGGAAGAATGTCCAGGGTACATGTTGGGCTTGCACCTCTTGACCAACCAAAGAAGAAACAAAATCTTCCCAATAATTTAATATTTTTCTGGTTCCCTGTAAAACAGAAAGCTCCTTTGATGGACATTTGCTTAATCACTGAAGAAACCAGGCAGGTGACTCTGACCACCTCTTCCTTTAATAAGTTGGAAAGGTGTGAACTCATTCCTTTTTGAAGGAAAATAAAACCTAAGAGTTGCCTTTTGAGCAGAGCTCAGTCACTGATATCCTAACCAGGACCCATGCCTCCCACTAAATATTCTCTTTACACATGAACTTCATGTTCTCTATATCAATTCTTAGAAATATTCAAATACATTGAAATTTTCAAAACCCCTCTTAGATGGACAAGAGTGTCAGGCAGGCTTCCTGTGGGGGGCAGAGCTTTAGGACTCTGCTTCAGATACTTTGCTCCTGTGACAGGTTGTTTGACAAGTGGTATTTTCCACATGTTTATCACCTTGTCACCATCCCCAAATGGTTAGTAACTCATCACAGAATAGGAGTGAGGACACTCATTCTGTGATAATTTGGAACCTCTGTCACATTCTCCTGTTTGGT
>JAJEJO010002223.1:376673-465617 GCA_020662805.1 Glaucomys volans | reverse complement strand
TACTGATTTGCAGTCCTACCAAAATATATGAGTGTAATTTTCCCCTCACATTTCCCCTTTCCAACATTTATTATTACTTTGCTCTTGATGATTGTCACTCTAACTGGAGTGAGATGAAATTTCAGAGTAGTTTGGATTTGCATTTCCCTGATTGCTAGGGATGTTGAACATGTTTTCATATATTTGTTGGCCATTTGTATTTCTTCTACTGAGAAAAGCCTATTTAGTTCTTGGGCCCATTTATTAACTGGATTATTGATGTTGTTTTGTTTGGGTGTTTTTTATTTCATTATATATTCTACATATTAATCCTTTGTCAGAGAAGCTGCAAAAGATCTATTCTGTAGGCTCTCTTTATGCTCTTAATTGTTTCCATTGCTGTGCAAAAGCTTTTTAATTGGTATCATCCCACTTATTGATTCTTGGTTTTATTTCTTGACCTATGGGGTCTTGTTAAGGAAGTCAATGCCTGTACCAGTGTATTAGAGTATTGACCCTATGTTTTCTTCTAGCAGTTGCAGTTTCTGGTCTAATTCCTAGGTCTTTGACCTACTTTGAGTTGACTTTTGTGCCGGGTGAGAGATAGGAATCTGGTTTCATTCTTCTACATATGGATATCTAGTTTTCCCAGTACCATTTGTTTGAAAGACTTATCTTTTCTCCAACATATTTTTGACATCTTTGTTGAATATCAGATGACTTTATCTATGGGTGTTTGTGTCTGTTTTCAATTCTATTCCTTTGGCCCTCATGTCTGTTTCAATACCAATATCAAGTTGTTTTTCACAACAGTTCTGTGATATAATTTGAGAACAAGTATCATGATGCCTCCAGCATTGCTCTTCTTGCTAAGTACTGCTTTGGTTATTCTGGGTCTTTTATTCTTCCATATACATTTTAGAGCCATTTTTTCCAATTCTAGAATGTTATTGGTATCTTGGTAGGGATTGCATTGACTCCATAGATTGTTTTTGGTAGTAGGCCATTTGTACTTCTTCTGAGAAATGTCTACTTAGATCTTTTGCCCATTTATTGATTGGGTGTTAAGTTTTTTAGAACTCTCAATCTTATACCTGGTGTTATAAAATGTCAAGTCTTCTTTTGGTGGAAGGCCCTCCACCAGCCTTCCTGCCCAGTGGCTGCCCCTGCAGATCCTTAAGGATCCTGGAGCATAATATACAGACCATCTATCCTCTCTTTTATTTTTTTATTTTTTATTTTTGTACAGTATAGTTCAAAACTACAAATGTACTGTTAAACCAAGTGTCTACTGAAGCCAAGAAACTTTTTTGAGACATAAAGGAAACTTAATGCAAAATTTGTGATTAAGTTTGGGCAGTTCAGTATTGAAAACTCTGTGATGATTTTTAGGTTGCAAAAGCTAGTGAAGAAGCTACGTTGAGGTGGCTACGTTGAGGTGGCTAGTGAAGAAGCTACGTTGAGGTGGCTTCACTAGCAAAAGCTAGTGAAGAAGCTACGTTGAGGTGGCTAAAGACAAGTTCAATAAGAACGAAACTAGATTGGGGAAAAAAATCAGTTATAGCATAAATTTAGAAAGGGAAAAAACGTCAGTACCTAACTTAAAAACAATATGTTTAATCTGGTGGCAATGGAATGAACTGCAAAAAGAAATATGGGGTTGTCACCTAGAAAATGCATTTGCATTTAATATGCACACATTACTTTGTGATTTTTTTCATAACACCAGCTAGTTATACAATAGGATAGCCAGGGCCAGGAACCTTTATATCTGGACTCTCTGGGAGCCTTTTGTGGCCCTGCATGCAGTATCCACAGGGTTGTAATAAATATCTATGAATTATAATTACAGACTACTCAGTTTTTTTCCTTTCACCAACAAGTCTACTAATTGAAATTTTCCTTAACTAAGACATGAAGACCTGAAGCCCTCAATTAGAGGGAATCACTAGGTAAAATCCAGAGGGTTCCAATTGCCCAGAAGAGGTAGAATGAAGATAAAGGAATACAGACAACTTGACTAAAGCCTGCCCACCATGTTTGCCTTTAGCTCTGAGTAGTGTAATAAAAATATTTTCCTCTAAAGTTCAAAGATTATGGTCCTTTGTAAACTGTAGTTACTTTCATCCCAACAGATTGCTGATCCCTTTTCTTTCTTTTTTTGGGGTGGGGGGCAGGAATTGAACCCAGGACTGCTCAACCACTGAGCCACATCCCCAGTCTTTTATTTTTTTTACCTCTCCATTTTTTTCTTTTTTTTTTTTTTTAAGGTTGAGAAATCAAGTAATTTGCCCAAGGTGACATAGCTTAATTACACTAATACCAAAACCTGATTAAGAGCTCAGAGCCCTGCCCACTGTTTGCCTTTGGATTGTTATTTTTCCCCCTTCACCATCATGGTAGGGGAGATTGGAAGGGACAAAGCAGGGGTGCTAATGAAGGAGGGAGGTTTGAACTCCTACTTGGAGGAAGTAAAAGAACAGAAAAAAGAAGTGAGGAAGAGACAGGAAAAGCACTGGGACTGCAGTGTTGTGACTATTCATTAGCTGACTGGCTGTTTGTCTGATGTTACCTGAGGAGGCTGAGAAGTATGTATCATTGTCTGATAATTTTGCCTGATATAAAAATTTTTGCCTGATATAAAAATGTTACTGCAATCAATCAACCAATCAATCATCCAATCAGTCTGCAGCTTCTGAAGATCCCATGTGTGTGCCCAGCACTGTGTAAAATGTCAGAAACAGGAATGACAGGGGGTGACCCTGCCCAGAAGAGACTGCTCTGGGACTTTTGCTGAACTTTCAAAATTCTCCTAAATTAATCCCACACCCGTTCACAAGATGTGGGCTCTTTCCAGTGATGCTTATTCAACAGGATCCTGCTCTGTGGGCCCAGTTGACTGGACTACAGATGTCTGTTTGACCTACATAGAACCAGTTAGAACCTATTCCCAGGAAACAGGGGGTGGGTAGGAGTGAGGGAAGAAAGAAAAAAGAGGAGAGGGGGAGAGAGAGGAAAAGGTGAAAGAGAAAAAGAAGAGGAGGGAAAAGAGAAGATGAGTGGGGGAGGAAAAAGGAGAAAGAAGAAAGCAAAGGAGGGAAGAAGAGAGATAGCCAGAGTAAAGGGACAGATTTAGTTTAGATCTTGAACCTCCTACATGAAATGCATTCTGGAGAGAGCAGATCTGCTGCAAGAGAAGAATGGAATGGACACATATGAGAGAGAAGTAGATTACCCCAGCATTCCTGGTAGCAGACTGGAAAATCTTACCCAGATCTCAGGGACAGTCCTTGAGAGAAGGAAGTTAGCAGCATCTCCACTCTGGCAGAAAGTGACAGTCCCCTCAGATGAAATGCCTCCTCCAGAATCGCCTTGCTTTTCCCTCCATGCCCAATCCTGTTCTGGGGCATCCATAACCCACATCCTCCTTCTGGTTCTTCACACAGAGCTACTGGTTGACAGACTCAGGATGAGACCTTGGTCTATGCCCCAAAGAATTCCAGCCCTCAAGGGACCCTGGAAATGCCAGTTTCTGACTTTATCCCTAGAAGGTTACACCATAAGTCAAAAACTAGTATGAAGAGAGTCACCTGAGCCCCTGGAGATGGCTGTGACCACACAGCAGTGCTCACTTTCCCAGGCAGAAGGTGTACTCATAGTGGCAGCTCCAGAATTCCTATGAGAGCTGAAAGTGGCTCATTTGATAGGAAGGTCATTGCTATGGGATTTTTTTTTGACGCTCCTTTTGCATAGCACACTCATTGTTTTTCTCTTAGGTTGTTTATTTTGAGCAAGAGGAGGCTAATACTCCCAACTGCCTCTTGGCACCTTATTGGTTGTATCAATGAGCTATTGCCACATTATAGTGTATAATGAATCCCCCAAAACTCAAAGTTTATAACAACAGCATCTATTCCCACGCTCTCAAATTTTCAAGTCTGCTGAGGACCAGCTGGTGACTTCATTGGGTCCAGCTCCAGCTGACCTGGCTCCCCAGAGTAGGTTGGGTGTGAGACCATGTTCAGTCTGGACTCAGGGAAGATGGGCCTCAGCTCTCCAGAGGCAGGTGTTCCGTTGTAGCAGAGGAGCAGGCAAGTGTTGGCATGGTGCCTGCCAAACATCAAGAGCTCAAAAAAAACATCCTTCATTCAGTCCTACATTCTTATTCATTCATCTATTTTTCTGCCTCTTGTTCTTGTAATAAAGCTAAAATAGAATAAACATCACATCAACCTGGAAGAAGAAACTGGGTTAGGCTAGAGGATCTGAATTTGGGAGGGAAGGACAGCCCCGGCCTTTTAGCGCAAATGTGGCAGCTGTTTCTTACAGCGATGTGTTCTGGAATATTTAATAAAATTTGGTGTGCCAGATAGTAGTCATGTAAAAGAGCTCTTTAAACAGCATATGGTAGCACTCCCTCTTTCTTCTGCAGCTGCTACATTCCAGGGGTGTCGGGGGAAATTCCAGAGTTCAGCTCCAGCCAGGACCTCTCCCCAGAACTTCAGGTCCACCAAGGCTTCCCTGCTGTCCTGGATATCCCATGAGTCCCCAAACCTGGTACCTCCAAAGCAGAAGTTGTCCTCTCATTCCAATCCTGCCTCTCCCTATTGTCTTCCATCTCAGCTGGGGGCATCGCCATCCACCTAGCCAAACAAGACAGGAATCACACTAAGCTGCCCCTACCCTTCACTTCCCCTGTCCAATCAACCCCGAGCTTGTCCACTCACCAACAAGTGCACATTGCCACCCACTGGGCCAGGCACTGTTTTGGAGCCTGGAATCCAGAGGTAAAGAAGACAGGTTCTGCAGCTCCTGGAATTTTACAGCCCCAGTATTTCCTGTACTTGCCCTTCCCATCTTTCCCTGCTGTCCCTGCCCTGGCTGATGCCACACCACACCCAGCCTGTGACTCCAGCCTCCTTACCCATCTTCCTGAGGTTGTCCTCACCCCTCACCAGTTTGCATTCTGAAATGCCCATCTGTGTCGACCAAGCTTCTCCATCCCCGCATCCCCAGTTCCCAGCCATCTGTATCTCGTAGGGCAGCTTAAAGGACAGGCAAATGAAGCAAAGTAAAATAAAATAAATGGTAAAATAAACTACTATTGGGAAGTCATGTAGAGCTGTCTGCCAGTCTGCCAATTTTTTTTTTTTTTGGTACAGGGGTTGAACCTGGGGGGCATTTGACCGCTGAACCACATCCCCAGTCCTATTTTCTATTTTATTTAGAGATGGTCTCACTGAGTTGCTTAGCACCTCACTTTTGCTGAGGCTGGCTTTGAACTTGAGATCTTCCTACTTCAGCCTCCTGAGTCACTGGGATTACAAATGTGCACCACCATGCCCAACTATCTGTCAATTTTTTATTTTGCCAAATAAGGCATTTGGAACCAACAATAACCATTTAATGATCACTATATTTTTATAAAAGAAAAGTCATTGCAACGATGCTGTTAAAAAATTAATGTAATATTAGGGGGGAAAAGTCTTCTAAATTAGACAGATGTCCTTATTTCCTCAATTTAGCTTGACCTGTGAAAATTCCATTATGAAACACTATTTAGGAACCTGGGACTTATGGATGATAGCCAATGTACCCAGGATGCACCCCTCCTTCTGAGACCTACCCCTCCTCCCATCTCTCCCTGGTCCTGCTGTGAATGTCTGGCAGAGCCCTGGGGCTCCTCCCACAGACCTTGCTGTTCCTCCCCAAGCGTCTTGGCTCCTCTCATTTGTCCCACGCTCACCGCTCACCGCTCACCGTGCTCAAGGACAATGCTCATGCAGCCTTTCCCTGCTGGGCTCTTCTTCCCTGTGCTGCAAGGCCTTGCCCAGGCAGGGTCTCATTCAGGTAGGCCTTCTGCTGGTGGAAGGCTCCCTAGCACTTACCGTATCCCATAGCACTCTGTTCATTTCTTTTTGGCACTTACTGTATCCTACTGAACTGGTCTGTTTCTCTGCTTGTGTTTTGCACTTGGCTGTGACTGAGGGTGCCATGCATATACTTGATGCTTCATAAATAGTTACTGAACCAAATTCCAAATTTACAACTCAGATTGCTTTCCTGCTTGAGTGCAAGATCTGCAGAGTTACCCCAGGGAGCTGGGCTTTAGGAGTGCCTCTGGGGCAGCAGGCCCTCCACCCTCCCCGCTTGGCCTGACTCCTGGCCCTCAGTACACTCGCATCTGTGCAGCCTGGCATATGCACCTCCCTCCTCAAGGTTTCCAAGACCATTTAGGGACTGCAAGTCCCATACTCAGTCTGCATCCAGCTTTTCTGTTGCTTCCTGGGTCCTCAAAGCAGCTCTTTCCTCTCCTTCCTCCAAATGACACCTGTGGGTCAGATTTTTCAGTAAAGACTTTCAGTGGGGGGTTAGGCGACGATTAGACTGCAGTCCAGCATGATATAGTCAACAACTTAAACCTATCTGTGTGTGTTTTTGTATGTTTCCAATGATTACATTTTAGGCCTTTTTTAAAAAGTGTTTTTATTAATGCACTACAGATATACATAATATTGGAGATGGATCTGACATAATCACACATGCATAGAATATAGTTTGCTCCATTTCAGTTCTCAGGACTTCCTCTTTTCCTCTCCATCTCCCCTTCCTCTACTGGTTTTCCTTCCATTTATTGATAGTTCTTTCAATTGGTGCTTTATAGATATTCATAAAGGTGAAATTCACTGTGGCATATTCATATATGTATACAGCATAATTTGGTCAACTTCATTCCACAGTCCCTCCCTTTATAACAGTGTTTGAAATAGCAGTGTCCTAAAATTCTATCAACCTTGTCCTTCCTTCAGCTGTGTCCCTCCAGAGAACCTCGTTTAATTTCTTCTCCATCATGGGGCTTGTCTCACTCTGAAGTCCATCAATGCATGCCCTCTTCTCTCCGTCACTTAACCTCAATTCCTATTAAGTCCTCGTGCACAGAGGTTTGGTCTTCATTCCCTCCTCTAATTGAGATATAAGTCTACCTTTTGAATACGTCAAACCCACTAGTGAATGGAGAAGCGCAGTCATCTGCAGATCAGCATCATTTGTCAGTGTCCATCAACAACAGACATGAAGCCAATTTCCCTCACACTCAGGCACAGGTGAGCTCCCAGTCCTGCCAGGCTCTGCAGAAGGGAAGGGAGCAGTCCAGCCACAAAGCCCTGGGGTTGGTGGGGGTTGGTAAGTTTGTTTGTTTGTTTGGGTTATTGATTATTTTTTTCCAGAGTTGTCATCACAACCTCTTTGTCAGACTGGAGCTTCTGGAGACAGGGACTTACTTATCTTTATGTTCTCAGAATGAAGCACTCAGTAAATGTTTGCTGAAGGAATTAAAGGGCTCATGAATGGAACTAGCTTAGCTGAACAAACAGTGGGCATACAAGAAACATTTGTTGAATTAGAGAATGAACCAAAGGATCCATGAATGCACAAAGTGTGGTACCTTACTCTACCTTCTTTTTAGAAGGTCCTCATATTTTTGACGACCTGAGTAGTCAGAACCTGATTCCAACTACCCATGACACTTAGCACAGTTTGACCTTGAAATTTAATGGTTAAGGATTCTAGCTCTATAATCAGATAGATGAAAGTTCAAATATCTGTCACTCAGGACCCTGTCTTAAATGTCCTTGAACAAGACAAATGCCTTAAATCTAGTTTCCTCATGTTAGTGTTCAGAAAAACAATAGTACTGATCTCACAAAGTTTGGGAAAGGAAAATTGAAACGATCTATGTAACCTATTTAGTACAATGTCTTAATGCCTAGCACATAGCAAGCACTCAATAAAAATAAAATAGTACCATCGTCCCCTCGTTGTTATTATTATCCCAGGTGTCTGGGCTTAGTGGGAGTGCTCTAAGCCCCTTCCCCACGGTAAAGGCTTAGGCTTTCCGAGGAGATTGCAGTTTACTCTCCTTGATAAAGTAGGGCCACACTGGGTAGAGATGTTCTGATTGTTCTCAGTGGGTGGTCTCCAAACCTGGTTTGGGAAGGGAGTTCTGGGTTTTAACAACGTAAACCATCTTTTCACTTTTAACAAAATTAATAAGCAATGCCAATAGATGAAAGCGGAGTTCTTCATGTTTGATGTTTATGAGTGCAGTTTCCAGACCTGCCTGCCTCAGTTGGAATCCTCACTTACACCTACAGCATGTGTGATTGCTCAAATCATCCAACTAAACTTCAATTTCTACATCTGAAAAATGTGTGTAACAATGGTATACATGTGTCAGGGCTATTGCATGAACACAACTAGCACCTCGTGTGCACTGGGAAGTTAATGATCATTATTAACTCTGTGCCATGGTGGAGGAGAGATGTGCCAGCCTGGCATTCAGGCATCTCCAAAGGACCTATATGTTAAAACTCTGGATTCTACTGATCACACCATTCTGATTTCACATCTACCTGTACTGGTGGCACCTCAACCAGGAACATTCTAGAGTTCTTCTATTCTGACCAAGTTGTTGGTTTTTCTCCATGAAACTCAATATGACAGAAATTTGGGAAAAAATGTCAAGTTTCCTCCATGCTTGGGCATGTGCTCTTTATCTCTGAATTTAAAAGCTGTGTTTACAAATGGGGAGGGGCTATTGTCCATGTGATGTGGGGCCTGTCACTGTCACAATGAGTGTAACTGGATTCACTCTGAAGGACACATCTGTCTTGTTAGTCAATCCAAGAAAACCAAAGCTTTTGGTATGGCCAGCATGAACACAGGACCCTTTTCAACATCAGTAATGATGTGAATCAATTGGAATTAAATTGGGTTACTTTGATCTAACATATATTGTGATTTGGGCAAAACTGTAAATTTTTTCTATGTGCTGGGGATTGAACCCAGGGCCTAGACTGTGCTAAGCATGTGCTGCCTTGTGGTGTCTGAACTACAACCCCAACTCTCCCAAATGTGTAATTTTTGAAGACATATTTCTCAATATGAAGACCATGAATGATGAGGGTATCATTTATAAATCCAGAAGGAAGTAAAATATAGAATGAGATAGACCCGAACTCAATCACTTAGTTATTAAAAACACTCCAGAATTTTCTCTGTTAAAGAAAGGTCATTTTTAAATCAGGAAAAAAAAATAAGTAATTAAAAGTACTAGTTCCTAGATTGCCTATCTAAATAGCCAAAGCAGTAAGATGTATCTTTAATCAGTGCAGTGAGTTCCTCATGGGCAGAAATTCTTTGGGCATGGTGTGCTTAGGCTAATTGGATTTTGTCTATCTTGTAATAAAGCTTTCTAGAACATAGTTTGATCCTTCTCTTCCTCCTTCTTTCCTTTTTCCTTTGTATTTTTTTCTCCTTCAAAATGAGGATAAGTTTAGAAAAATTAATATTTCAATTCCTCTAGATAATCATTCTGAACACTAAATTTTACAGTTCAGTCTTGAGACAGGGAAATTAGTTTGATTCTCAGGACAATTGAACAGTGACTAAGTCTACAATTATTTCACAAATCCCTGGTCATTCTCTATGGCAGAGTGTTCAGTTAATCTTATGTACAGCATGAACACTACCCCAAAATAAATAATTCCTTTACTTATGGAGTGTCTTCTACCTGCATGGCCCTCTGAAATGTCAGCTCCCTAGGTCAGGGATTCTCCCTGTCTGGTTCTCAATGGAAAAGCCAGTCACCCAGCCCAAGACTCCCACTTCACAAATGTGTTAAAAAATGAACATCTTAATTTCTTATTCTTCACCTGCCACCTAGAAGTGCCCAAAGAAGTCACTGCTTTTTACCATACAGGGTTCCAGAAAACTCATCAAAACGTGATCCCTGCAAAGCAAATTCGATCTTTTTAGAAGGAGAGTGACTTTCTTTGGAGGTAGAGGTATTTAATTAGAGATCATCTTAAAAGAACCCGTGTATGTGTCCAAAGGGACAGTCACAGGACAAAACATCCTCTAACCCCATAAACAGTCACAAGATTGACATTATCTCCTGGATCACTGGTCTTAGAACTGTGCTCCTCAGATGCCTGCAGGATCAACCAAGGTATGTTGGGGACTTCCTTGGGGAGGAGAGACAGTGAATGTGTTTCCAGACCTCCAACTCTTCCCACCTCTTCCACTCTTTTGTTTCACTTAAAGAATTCAGTGGATAAGGAAGGTTTAAACAACTAGAATTCTAGATCTAGATCACCATACCTCATCATACTTCAGGAGCTCATGGCCCTGGAGGTACAGCAGTAAATCAAGTAGACAAAATCTCTGACTTTATCAAGCTAGCGTCCTCCTGGATGAGACCACCAAAGCTAAACAGGCAGTGGTAAGTGCAACAGGCAGTGGTAAGTATAAGGGGGTAGTAAAACATGAGGCAGGAGTGATATTGTTGTCAACTTATGTCAGGTGACGAGGGAAGGCCTTACCGCTAAGGCAGCACTGGAGCAGAGGTCTGCAGGAAGTGAGGGAGGAGGCAGAGAAATTTCTGAGGGAAGATTTATCTACCCCAAGGGAAGAGCAAGAGCAAAGGATCTGAGGCTGGAATGTGTTTGGTGTCTTTAAGAAACAGCCAGGAGGCCAGTGAGGAGGAGGAAGAGGAGGGAATGACAGGAAATAGGTCAGCAAGGTTGGAGTGGGTCAGTCATGACCTAAAGGCCACCCAGACACTTTGGCTTTTACTTGGAGATTGGAGGGCATTGGAGTATTTGCAGCAAAGGGGTGACAGGATCTGACTCAGGTTGGAACAAGATCCCTCTGACAGCTGTGTCAAGATTCGACTGGAGAAGAGCAAGCATGGAAGCCAGGAGACCAGTCAGGAAGCTTCTGCAAAAATCCAGTTGAGAGGTGATGGTGGCCTGGAGGACGTGGTAGGAGTAAATCTATGGAAAGACTTGGTCAGACTCAGCATTGATTTTGAAGGTGGAACCCAAATGACATGTGGATAAACTGAGAGTAGAGGTGAGAGAAGGGGAGGAGTCAAGGATGGCCCCAGGGTTGTCTCTTGAGAAACTGGAAGGAAGGAGTTGCCATTTTACCGAGATGGAGTCTGAAGGAGGAAGAAGCTGCAGGTACAGGGTAGGAATAGGGAAGCTTGGGAATGAAGAGTGTGTTTGGAGACATTTTAAATGGTATGTCAAGTCATCACTGGACGTAGGAGACTGGAGTTTAGGGGCCAGGTATAGGATGGAGATGCAAATTTGGGAGGCATCAGTATAAAGGGGAGTTTTAAAGCTTTACAATTGGATGAGATCACCAGGAAGTGCATGTAATATGGGGAGCAAGGGGGGATTGGGGCTCTTCAAATCTCTTTGCATGAGATGAAAAATTACCACCAGAAATTATTGTGGACTGAGCACATTTAGTAACATCTTTCACTACGTCTACTGGAGTGATGGTACAGGTCACAGGACTTGGCAGAGAGATCTTCAACAGATGTTTATGGGCAGAAATGGAGGAAGGGAAGATGGAAGAAAGGAAGGAAGGAAGGAAGGAAGGAAGGAAGGAAGGAAGGAAGGAAGGAAGGAAGGAAGGAAAGAAGGCTGGCGGACAGGTAAGCTGCATAGGAAAGGTTGCTGGAACAGAGGGCATCAGACACCTTGAGGCTAGGATGTTGAATGGGTTGTCTACAAAGCTATATGGTCTCTATGATGATGGCAGGGTTTAGGGGGAAAGCAGAAGTGTGAGCCAGAAGATAAGATCTCAATGACCCAAGGGAAGTGAGTGGACAATCTATAGTTGAACATCAATGGGTTCTAGTGAGCACTCTGGTCAAATGACATGAGTCTATGAATCTCAAAGAAGGAAAGATTTTTGCATGAGAATGTGAAGTAAGGATCTGAGGCAGCAAATGGGAGAAAGGAGGAATGTCCCCTTAAAGGACCATAAATAAGATGGATCTTGGGCAAGTACCAGGTTTTAGTCAAGAAAGGAGAGAAGTTTTTTGCCAACAAGGAGGATGATGCAGAAGATTTTGATCTCAATAAAGAAAAGGTTCAGAGTACACATGGAAACAAATTTGGAGGAAGGTCAGTACTGACGGGAAGAATTTGAAAGAAAACATGGAACATTCTGAGGATAACAGTCCACATAACTGCAGAATCTTGCATTTTGGCCAGAAGTGGAGGTCAACAGAGGAGGGAGGCGAGATGGAATCATCCATCTTCCAGTTTGTGGCTAGCAGAGAACTGGAGTTGACAGCCTGATATTGTCAGCAGGTTTCAGTCATTGCTGAGGCTTCATATAGAATATTCTTGGGGGAAAAAGTGCCCTGGTGTCTCCCTAGAGAACTCTATCTTGTTCAGGTGTTGAGGACAGGGTTGGGTAGCCTCCAGAAGAATCCCAACCGACTTTCAGGGCCAGGACACCTAAGGAATCATGAAGTAAAATGGGAGGGACTTGTGGGAAGGGCAGGGGACATTTCTAAGAGAATGCTCCCCCACTCCCAGGCCATGAAGGGTCAGGTGGATCTCTGCCCTATCCCACCCCTTACCCCAGTGGAACCCTGGAGGTCCGGAGGTCTGGACCTAAAACTCCCTGAGCCAGGCTCAGGATGGCCTGAAGAAGAGGACCCTCCTATAGACCTTCTCCATCTGGCTGTCACCTTCCTGTTCTTCCTGTGCTGCTCCTATAGTGAGATCTTCCTGCAGGAGCTTCTCATGAAATGAATGGTATGTGTGTTTGCTTCTGTATTGTGAGATCCTCCAGGGTGGAGAGGAGTCTCAGCTGTATCTGTGTCTCTAGCACAGGGAAATTGGCCTTCATCCAGTCACCCAAGTGTCTGAAGATTGGGGAAATAACAAGAAAGTGGGTGAGAATTCAGAAAGTTTCTCCCTCATGATTTGGCACTGCAGAACAACTCTGCAAGTGTCCAAGTGGTCCCCTGTCTCTGGGCCAGCACAGCATATGCAAGATAGCATTAGTCATTGTGCAATAACTAAGACAGGATCCATTCAATCCATCTCCCTGCTCCATATTTGACTCAAAAAAATAAACAGGCTCTTTAAAATTCTCCATTAGTTATTCATTCCTCTGTGTTAAGCACCAAGTGTTTGGGGTTCTCTGTCCCCCTAGTGAGAATGATCTTGTGGAACTAGCTTCCAGGCAGGCGGGATAGAGCCAAGCAGGAGCTCCATTTCCAGTGAAGAAGGGATGCAGAAGTTGAAGAAGTACGCTAAAGACAAGCGTGTCCTCTCCTCCATATTGTCTCATTTGTATCATCTGAACGCCAATGTACAATGGATTTCTTCATGTTTCTCTTATTTCATTCTTATTCATTTAATAATATTCATTCTCTTATTCATTTAATACATCTGGGGCCTTTTGTTGGGTCCTTTTCTAGGTGCACTGATAACTGCTAGATAAAATAGATTTCTTGACTTTCTGCATCCATATCCACACCTGTCTCTAAGAGTTTATTTATTTATTTTTGCTTGCTTACCGCTTATGATACTGGGGATTGAACCCAGGGCTCCCCAGCACTCTACCACCACTCAGTCACAACCCCAGATGTTTCCGATTTTTATTTTCAGATGGAGTGTTGCTGAATTACCAAGGCTGACCTTGAAATTACAATCACCCTACCTCAGACTCCAAAGGAGCTGGGATTACAGACACACACTGGCTTATTTATTTTAATTCTTTGTGGTGCTGGGGAATCTGAATCCAGGGCCATGTACATGCTAGGGAAGAGCTCTACCACTGAGCTACCCAGCCTCTAGGATGGGATTTTTTAAAAAGTCCTTCCAGACTAGATACCATGGTACCCTCTGATGAGGGAAGCTGGTATTGGCAAGAAGGTCCTTGCTGCTCTGAGTGGTGGAGAGGTCATGCTCCTAGAGAAGCTTGATGGGAAAGGAGCTAGAGGAAGGAGCTGATGAGGCTTAGAGAACCACCAGGAAGAAGACTTCCCTGCCAGGCAGCACCTACGGGATCTGGCAAGGACAGAGCTGATGGCACAGGGAAGGAGGTGAAAAAGTAGGGAAGCTGTCTCTCCTGAAAGAGGAAATGAGCTGTCGCAGAGGAGACAAAGAAACTAGCCCTCGGCCATGTGATTGTTGCTTTCTTTCCACAGGAAGGACATCTTCGGACTGTGGTTGTCATGTGTTTAGACCAGACGAGACACGGCAAATCAGAAAGGGAGGCCTGGCTGCCGAGAACTGAACACAAGTATGTCGGAAAGTGGCTGATGTCCTCATCTCCAAGCCCCCCCAAAGAAACGGGCAGCTAGCGGGCATGTGAGCAGGAGCTCAGGAGAGCTCTTTCTCAGCAGAGAGAGCTGGGGCAACAGGGTGGGCACTTTCAAGAGAAAGAGGCCAGACTCAAAAAGTTCTCTTTCCTAAATTTCTAACTCATTCAAGGATGGTCAGGGAATATACGCTTGACTAGTGTGTCCTCATTTACCTCTAATGTATAAGCATCTCACATTTATAGGTTCTTGTAATCTCTGGTACTTTCTTTGTTGATGCTCCATCCTTGTCCACTGAACTGTTTGGAGCAGATGTCTTTCTGTGGCACAGGGTGTCCTCTTCTCACCACAGCACTGCACAGTAGACAGAAAGCAGTGAGCTGAGACCAGGTCCTTTAAGCCAAGGCTCAGCACAGACCAGGGATGTGGACTGGTCCTCCAGGCCAGAGCCAGCGACAGACCACCCTTCCAGGGAGTCCAGGAGTCAGGTAAGGCCTGCCGATGGGAGGGGCTCAAGGGATAGCTTTATTCATGAGAGAACCCTGTACGAGCTGCAGGAGGGAGAAGGGATGCAGAGAAGATGACACAAGGCCAGGTCAAATAGGCAGGGCCACAAAGATGCCAGAGCTTCTGATCTCCTCACTCTTACCCTGCAATGTTCATCCTGATCCTGTGACCTGAGAAAGTTGTTCACCTAATTCTTATGGGTCCATCTCACCTTCAGACAGAACAGAAAAGGGAAAAGTGAGGAATTTCAGCCAGGGAGCTGATCTGAGCAGCAGGACTCAACCCACCCAGTCAGATGTGTTTTTATCCTGTTCCTCCTCTTCTCCTTCTTGGCAGGGTCTTGCTAAGTTGCCCAGGCTGGCTTCAAACTTTCAATCCTCCTGCCTTAGCCTCCTGAGTCCTGGGCTTTCCTGAATTCCATACCCACAGGTTCTTGCTAGCTATTTTGTAAAAATTCCAGTACAGAATTTTCACAGCAATCCTAGAGGAAGATGCATCTACTATGATTTGAATATGTCCCCAGAGTTCATGTGCTGGAAACTTAATCCCCAAGGCAAGTGTTGACAGGTGGGGGCCTTAAGAGGTGATTAGGTCACAAGGACTCTGCTCTCATGAGTGGACTGATGTCACTATCACAGAAAGGGGTTTGTTATTGCCAGGAGTGGGCTCATTAAAAGAATGAATTAAAGAAAAGAGTGAAATATATACACAACAAAATACCAGCAAAGCATATAAGTTTGTCATCACTGGTTTGATCCTTTTTTTTTTTTTTTTTTTTTTTTTTTTTGGTGGGGGGGAAACCCAGGACCTTGTGCATGCAAGGCAAGGACTCTACCAACTGAGTTATATCCCCAGCTCCACTGGTTTGATTTTTAAATCAAGTTTTCAGGTTTGCACCCATGGGTTCAATGCATGTACTTAATTAGCTGTGGAAGGATAGTGTATCAGTTCCTGCTGCGTTTACTTCATCTGACCCAGTGGATAAAATCCATCCAGCAATTTCTTGGTTCCTTAGCAAGAACACTTGAACACCACCACTGGGGAGTGCAGTTTTTTCTAAGGAAAACCATTAGATGGGACCATTGTCTTATCAGTTTGCTATTTAGCATCTGTGTAACAGATCATACACAGAAAAGAAGGTGAAGAACAGGGAAGACATCTTTTTTTTTTTTTTTTGAACCAGGGATTGAACTCAGGGACACTCGGCCACTGAGCCACATCCCCAGCCCTATTTCGTATTTTACTTAGAGACAGGGTCTCACTGAGTTGCTTAGGGCCTCGCTAAGTTGCTGAGGCTGACTTTGAACTTGCGATCCTCCTGCCTCAGCCTCCCAAGTCGCTTGGATTACAGGCATGCACCACCACGCCCGGCAAGGAAGACATCTTTTAAAAGACTTATTTTCGTGAAAAGACATGGAGGAAACTTAAATGCATATTACTAAGAAAAAGTAGCTAATCTGTAAAGGCTACATACTCAATCATTCCTTTTTGGAAAAGGCAGAACCGTGGAGGAAGTGAAAAGATGGGTGGTTGCCAGAAGTCAGGCAGAGGATGTGTAGAAGGACAGAGAATTTTATGGCAGTGTGACAGCTCCATGATTCTGTGACATACGTCTGTCCAAACCCACAGAACGTCCAGCACCAGAGTGAGTGCTGACGTAAAGCCAGGCCGTCCAGGGATGAAGACGTGTGGACGCAGGTCCATCAGTGCTAACCACACCCCGCTCTGGTGGGGTGTTACAATGGGGGAGGCCGTGCACGTGTGGAGCAGAGGCATTTGGGACTTCTCTGTACCTTCTGCTTGATTTTACTCTGAACTTAAAACTGCTCTAAAATAGAAAGCCTACTAAAAAAGTTTTAACAGAGATATTTTAAAATTGTTGTGACCCAAACAAACAAAAACAAAACAGAAAAGTTGAATGAAGGTGGGAGAAATTCAGGTGAAAGAAGGAGGAAAACCAGACTTCAATAGCTTAGATCAGGACCCCTGAATTCTGAGACAGAGATTTGGGGGGTCTTAGAAATAGCACCTGCCAGGAAATGAGGGGAAGGGTGGGGTGGAGAGAGGGAGTGATGGTCATGTCATTGCAGTAGAACCTCAGACCATCTCATAGGAAGCCAGCGCATTCTGATGGTCCTTCTGAGTTGTTCCAAATCGAGATGGGGAACTGGACTTTGTGCCACCACACCAGCCAATCCTGGAGTGCAGGCTAGCAATGGGAAAGGTGCACAAGTTGGGTCAAGCCAGCTTCCTCCACCCCAGAGTGATTCCAGAGGGGACTGAGCCCTGAGCCATCTGTCAGTCACCGATGTTCCTGGCTACTGGAGCAAGGAGTTCCTTGGTCCCGCAGGAGGAGTCTGGGCACCACACCAGGACATCTATTAGCTGGGGTAGCCTCGAGAGAAAGAAGCGACCAACTGGATGGAATAGTTCTGAAATAGCCGTTAGAGGGGATACAGAGAGGGCAAGACCAGGTCATCGTTGATCTTAACCAGAGCAATTTTAGTGGAACTGGAGGGAGGCAAATCCAATTGGAGGGACTGAGAAGATAATGGAAGATGAGGAAATGGAGACAACAGGGATAATTCTTCTGAGACTTTTATCAGTCAAGAGGAACAGAGATTGGGTATTAAGTGGAGACATGGAAACAAGGGAGATTTGATATTTATATTAAAAGACAGTAAGCATGTTTGCTTGGTGACAAAATGACATAAATGATGGGAGAAATTGAGATCCAAGAGAGGGAGGGGACAGTTGCTTGGATCATGAGAAAGCAAGAGGGAACAGGACTAGGGCACAACTGGGGGTGTTGACCTTGGCTGGGGGCAGGGACACATGAGCCGTGAGAGTAACAGAGCCCTTCTGCAGTAGGCATCAGGCAGTGTACCTTCCTGCCCCTGCTGAGAGGAGCAGGAGATACCAGACCAAATGGAGCCTTCAAATTATTCTTTTTGAAGGTACTGGGCATTGATTGAACCCAGGGGTGCTCTACCCCACTGAGCTACAACCCCATCTCTTTTTATTTTTTATTTTGAGACAGGGTCTCACTAAGTTTCCCAGACTGGCCTCTAATTTGTGATCCTCCTGTCTCAGCCTCCTGAGTCATTGTGATTACAGGTGTGAGCCACTGAGCCCAACAAGGTTCTTCGTCCTTGGAATTTTCAGTTGAGATTAAGACAGAGGTCAGTAGGAATGTTTCTGTTTCCCCCTTCCCTCCCCCCTCCTCCCCTCCCCCTCCCCCTCTTCCTGTGCTAGGGTTGGAACCCAGGACCTCACACATACTAAGCACATGCTCTAACACAGAGTTACAGCCCCAGCCCTACAGCCTTGAATGCTGATTCTGGAATGTTCCCTCTAAGGAGTGGCTACTTTCGACCATCTACTCAGAAGATGGAGAGACCTGAAGCAAACGTGTGTTGCAATGAGAAATGAGACAAGTTTTTGGTGACTTGACAAGCCCAGGCCTTCTCTGAGACCTACCTATAGATAGAGCTCTTATATACCACCAAGTATTTCTTTGTCTTCACTACAAAATTCCCACTTTGCTAAATTTCTTCTATCGAGGCACTAATTTTTGCGATGTAAACTACCTACAATCTGAACTATAGCCTGATTGAATTGCAATTAGTCTCAGGCCAGATACCCCAGAAGACACCCTTGATGCCAGCCAACTTTAGCAGAAAGGGCCCCCCTGCCACATGACTCAGGCCCTGTCCTAGAATCATTCCATGTACCTTGTACAGAAATGATCCTTCTAGCACCATCCTAACCAGTGAAAGGACTAGATGCAAGGAAGTGTAAAACCTAAGGAACACTTACAATGAACAGGATCTGTTCTTTCAATGAACAGTATCTAGGCTTCAAAATTATTACAGTTATTACAATGAAGAGTAGATAGAAACATAAAGCAAAGTAGGTCACTAAATTTAATGCCTGTTAATGATGGCCCTGTAAAAAATGAACTTGGGAAAAAGAGAGAGGAGTACATCAGAATGGTGATACAGTTGAGCATCTCTAATCTGAAAATCTGAAATCTGGAATGCCAGTTGCTATGGTTGGGATAAGTGTTCTCCTGAAGGCATGTGAGTTGGAGACTTGATCCCCAGCCAGTGGTGTTCATGGAAGATAGAGAAAACATGTAAGTGGGGCACAGTGGGGAAGTGAGGTCATTTAGGCCATTCCCTGAGGGGACTATATGACTCTGGCCTTTTTCCCACCTCTATCCCTCTTTCACTTCCCAGATGCCACGAGGTGAGCCACTTTGCTCTACCACATACTCTTTGCCATATTGTGCTGCCCCACCACTGGCCCAAAAGCAATGGAGTCACCTGACCATGGACTGAAAGCTCTGAAACAGGGAGCCCATATAAACCTTTTTTCCTTTTAGGTTGATGGTCTCAATCATTTTGTTATAGTAACAGAGAGCTGACAGCATATCTATGCAAGTATTCCAAAATCTAAAATCTGAAATACTTCTTCTCTATGCATTTCTCATAAGGGATACTCAACCTATAGCAGTCATGTTTAAGGTATTTCCCCCCTGATTTTCTTTTTTTATTCTTTAAAATGTGACTATATTGTGTAGACAATTTAAAATAACCCTTCATAAAGCTCAGACCTAAGTAGGTTAATGGTTTCCAGGAGCCTTCAAATCATCAAATGTCTTATGCTGAAAAAGGAAAGATCCATTCAAGAATCAGGGCCAGAAAAAGCCATCAGAGGAAGTGGTTGTTTGAATCAAAGGGGACACCCACCTCCTGACCAGGGAAATGAATTATGGTCCATCAATAACGCCCGAGACCAGAACTGGGTGACTGCTTGAGCAATCAGGTCTTGCAGCCTGTTCCATTGGGCAGCCAAGTGCCACGAAAGGCAGTCCATGTTCTTCAGATGATCATGGGTGGCTGACTCCTGGGTCAGGTGCTGCCATCCCCCGGGTCCCCAGCACCTGCCCTCTGCAGCACCTGGCCTTCCTCAGCATCACTCCTGAAAGCACCAAGGGCCTTAGTCCAAACCAAGTTGAGCATTGACCCTGAACTTCATTTTTGCTAAATGTTCCCAAAATTGTCTTAATGAGGACTCCTCCAGTGAGGTCAGCTGGAGGGTTGTCCTGTGGCTCTTTCTTCACAGAGAGTTCCAAAGGTCCTTGGGTGGCTTGCTCAGAGACCCACTGGGAAAACAGGAAAAGAACTTTGTGTTCCTGTGGCTCAGAGCCTTCCTTAAGTCACTGACCCCCACCACGCCTGGTGAGCAAGAACCGAAAAGAATAAATGGTGACAGGGAGGTGGACTCGTCACCCAAGTCACCCAAGCTGTGTCTCTGAGCGAGCAGCCACGCTTCCCTGCACCTGCTTGCTCCCCGAGTGTCCTATTGTTATAAGTAAATCAGTCCAGCCCTGCACATTCCTCCCGCTAATCTTCTGTCCTGAATAAAGAGAGGCCAAGGAAGGGTGGACTGCTATGGGGTTTGTTTATCAAAGTAAAAAGAGCCAAAAATAGAAGTTCATTGTTGGCATTGTGTTTGTGGGTAGTTATCAGGCAGATAGAAGTGCGGTAGTACTGTTTTCCCCGGAGAGCAAGAGTAATGGGAGAGAGCACTCACCCATAAAGGATCAGAGCTAATTATCAAAGAAATTGAAATAAGGTACTTTATATTAAATGTTACAATTCAATGAGTGGCTATTATGTTTGGGACCTGTGACTAAGAGGTTACAAAGCCAAGGAAGTTGAATGTTCTCTGTGTGAAATATGCAATCAGGGACCAGGGAAGCCAGCCAGGTAGGCCCATGCCTTGGTACCAGGGATGCCAGCCAGGTAGGCTGATGCCGTGGTATAGTTCTGGGTGGGGAATGGGGGTTTGGAGTAGTCTGGGTTCCTTCCTGGCGAGTCCAAATAAAGATAAAAGGCAGGAACTGAAATCACCTCCATGGAAGGGCGCCCTGTCATGCCTGCTGGTGGGCATGTGGCAGAGGTGCCAGAGGAGTTCCCTGGCTTCACTGACTCCTAGGTACCTTCCAGGTGTCTGCTTCAGTGCCATTTCCAGAGACCAACCTTGACTCTCAGGGTTTTCTTAAGCCCTCCTGTTATATACTCAGACTGTAATTGTATCATTCATGTATGTGACTGTTTGATTAATGGGATCCCATGAAAATAGGGTTAGCAGAAGGGGACTCTCCTTGTGCTGGACACTGTCTCCTCAGAGGGGCATTAGTAGGGTCCCTGTGAACATTGAGTGAACAAGCGCCCTACACAGCTCTCACCACATCCCAAGGAGGTAAGGACGCAGATGGTTCTTTCTCGACCATTGTCTTCCTTGATGGACTGTAAATCCCCAAAGCAAAGAACCCCCTTTATCTATTCTCCCCCTCATGTAGCCCCAGTACAGTACTTGGACATGACCACACTGGATATTGATGGAAGGAATAAATAATAAATGAATAAACAAATGTGAATCAAGTCTAAAGATCTAGAAATGCATAGGAAAAGAAAGAGAGCGCTGAACCGGTAGACATTTAATATGTCCAAGAATGGAGCCAGTGGAGGGGAGAGTGAGCAGGTCCAGCAGCTTTGCCCTAATGCACGTGGGATGCCCAGACTCTCCTTTTCGGGTGTAGCCCGGGAAGGCAGGCCATCCTACCAGAAATGATTAGCCAAGTCCCAGGGCCTCTGTTTCCTCAAAAGAAAGCTAAGCCATTTATTTCTGATTCCGAGATGGATAAGCTGGGATTCTTTTGTGTGATGAGCAGTTAAGTTCTCACAAACTCCTCAAGGTGCTGGGGCCGTAGCTCAGTGGTAGAATACTCGCCTAGCACTCGGGAAGCACAGGCTTGGGACCTCAACACCACATAAAAATAAACAAATAAAAGTGTTGTGTCCATCGACAACTAAAAAGACATTTTAAAGAAAGTCCTGAAGAAGGGAGAGATGCTTTAGAAACCTGCAAGTTTGGGTTTCCACGAAGGGTGGATCTCGGTCTCTTGGCGGGGGCCTTAGTGTGTCTTGCTGAATTCCTGAATCGCACAGGCCACTGGTGCTGGGATTGCCTTTGTCTAGGTAGAGACCTTAGCATGCATTATTTGGGGTTGATTCTTGGACACCACCTCTTCCCTCTCCCTTCCAGGTGTGAGCGCAGAGCCTCAGGGAGGGTGAAGGTGGGTGAGCCAGTCTGCAATTCCCAGAAGGATGACCTGGGAGGATGTGGCCCATTTGAAAAACCTCAGCAGGGTATTTATTCCCCTCCTGTCTTTGGAAGAATCTTGCTCCCTGTCCCTGGACAGCACTGGCGAGTTGGCTGCTAGCGCAGGGCTCCCCTGCAAGTTGAGAAAGTGCAGAAACAGTGTGAAGATCCAGGGAGAATAAACCAAGCTCCGGATGGCAATTGCTGGAGCAGTCTTCTCTTTCTGGGCCACCTCCTCTTCCTGCCACCACCATCCTGAAACTTGTTTTAATGGGCTGTTTTTATAAAATTCCTTCTTGTCCCCAGACTCCGCTTCCATCTTCCTGCTCACCAAACATGGAAGGAAAAACACTGAAATTGTAAAGCAACTGCCCAGCCCCCACTGCCGACAGACACACACACACACACACACACACACACACACACACACACCCTTTCCTTTCCAAAACATTTTATCCATTTTTAAAATACAAAAATAGAAAAGTTGTGTTTTATTTTATTTTTTTAAGTGATCTTTCTTATTGTCTCATCAACCCATTTGGATTGTAACTGATAGACTTTGAGATAGACCCTCACAGTTTAAGCCTCCTGAACTTTGGTTGCCTTAATCTCATGTATTATATAAATAACTATTATTATTTTCTTCCCTACCTTTCCAAATTTCTACTTTCTTTTTCCATGAGATAAGCTTTTCTAGATTCCACAAATGAGTGAACACATGCAGGGTTTGTCTTTCTGCACCTGGCTTATTTAACTTAACATAATGTCCTACAGGCTCATTGTGTTGCCACAAATGACAGAATTTCATTCTTTTTCACGACTGAATAGTATTCAGTGTGTATATATGCTACATTTTCTTTAACCATTCATCCATTGATGGACATTTATTGATTCCATATCTTGGCTATTTTGAATAATTGTGCAATAAACATGGTAGTATAGATGTCTTTTTAATATGCTGATTTCATTTCCTTTGGGTATATATGCAGTAGTGAGATTTCTGGACCCAATGCTTGTTCTGTTTTTTTTTTTGGGGGGGGGAGGGGATCAGGGCATCGGGATTGAACTCAGGGGCACTCAATCACTGAGCCATATCCCCAGTCCTATTTTGTTATTTATTTAGGGACATAGTCTCACTGAGTTGCTTAGCATCTTGCTGTTGCTGAGGCTGGCTTTGAACTTGCAATCCTCTGCCTCAGCCTCCTGAGCCACTGGGATTATATCTGTGTACCACCATGCCCAGCTACTGTTAGTATTTTAAGGAACTTCCATAGCATTTTCCATAATAGGTATAGTAATTTACACTCCCACCAAGAGTATATAAGTGTTCTCATTTCTCCACGTACATACTAGCAATTATTATTTTTTGTCTTTTCAATAATAGCCATTCTACTTGGAGTCAGGTAAGACTGTGATTTTGATTTGCATTTCTCTGATAATTGGTGATATTGAGCATTTTTTTCATATACCCATTGGCCATTGGTTTTCCTTCTTTTAAGCAATGTCTTTCCAGGTCATTTTGCCCATTTTTAATTGGATTATTTGGGGGCTTTGTTATTGAGTTGAATTCCATATATATTCTGAGTATTAACCCCTTGTCAGATGCATAATTTTCAAATATTTTCTCCCATTCTGTAGATCATCTCTATTATTTTGATTGCTTCTTTTGTTGTGCAGAAGACTTCTAGCTTGATGTGGTCCCTTTGGTCTATTTTTGCTTTTGTTACCTGCATTTTTGGGTTCTTATTCAAAAAAATCCTTGCTCATTCCAATGTCAGGAAGCACTTCTCTTGTATTTTCTTTTAGTTTTATGGTCTGAGATCTTGCATTTAAGTCTCTTATCCATTTTGAGTTGATTTTTTTTAATATGGTGAGAGAGATGAATCAATTTTCATTTTCTTTTGCATGTGGAAACGCCAATGCTATCTATCTATCTATTTATTTATTTATGTATTTATTTTTGGTACTGGAGGTTGAATGCAGACTTACTTTACTACTGAGCTATGTCCCCAGTCCTGTTTTTCTTTTTTTTAATTTTGAGACAGGAAGGTGCTGAGGTTGGCCTCAAACTTGTGGTCCTCTTGCCTCAGCCTCCTAAGTTCCTGGGATTACAGGCCTGCATCACTGTGTCTGGTTCCAGTACCATTTATTGAAGAGACTGTCCTTTCCCCCATGTGTCTTCGTTGCTCTTCAGTTAAGGTGATTATTCTTCTAGTAATACTTTAGTACAGTTCATCCAAGAAAGATTTCAAGATAAATCTATTTATTTATTTATTTATTTATTTATTTATTTATTTATTTTTAGTTCAAATGTCACCAATGTTAGGCATCTGTAAATTGCCCTGAATTGATTTGAGTTGTTGTCTAATTTCACCTTAATCATAACAACAACAATTTTAAAAAGTATATTCAACAAAAATTCTGTCATGTTTTATGGAAGTGAGTAGATGCATTCATTCAAATAAAGTGCCCATGTCATGTTTTTTTAAATCCAAAGATATAAAATACTATTTCCTGTCAGGAGACGAGTCACTCTGCAACTTATAACTTCTTCCTACTAATAAATGGTGCCAGCACATGCTGGAGGCAGGAGCGGTCATTGGGTCACACTATTGCCATACTCCTGCCCTGAGTTCAGCTTCCACTCACATGCCATTCTGTGAAGGTGAGTGTGTCACCTTGCCTTTGTGGGCCACTGTTCCTTTCTGTGGTAAACAGGGCAATGGCTCTTGCTGGTTTATAAGACCCCTATCTTTTTCTGAGACTTTGAATAAGGAGAAAATTTAGATCATCTAGTCCAGGCCCAGATCTGGTCCACTGACTGATTTGTATATCCAGAAAGCTAGGAATGGATTTTACATTTTTAAATAATTGGAAACATGTATTTCAAATAAGGTGAAAATCACATGGAATTTAAATTGCAGTGTCCATGAATACAGTTGTACTGAAACACAGCCAAACTCACTTGTCAATCATTTTCTATAGCTGCCTTCCCACTTCAGGGGCCATGGAGAGTAGTTGCCATGGAGATCTGTGACCCACAAGCCTAATATACTACCCAGCCTTTATAGTGAAAAGTTACTGACCCTGGTCCAACTACCAGGCAGATAAGAAATCAAAGCTCAGAGTGAACAAGGTCCTGCTTCATAAAGACAAAGCATACCGAAAGATATAAAATAGGCCATTTTAAAACATCCTAAGGAATAAAAGCAATGAACAATAAACAAAGATTAAAGATGAAAAAAATAATTTCTTCCTCATATGCCAAAAGGTGATGTGACATACAAAAGATAAGGACAAAGAAATCGTGAAAGCCTTGGCACACGCACATTCATTGGTACAGAAGAGCTGATATTTTCTTAATCTGGAACCAAAGTACAAGGGATGGATGAGGAGGATTTGAGAAGGGGGTAGATTATGTCAGAAATGGCTTGAGATCCTTCATCCTGATAAGACTCCAGGA
This sequence comes from Glaucomys volans, assembly GCA_020662805.1. NCBI lineage: Eukaryota > Metazoa > Chordata > Mammalia > Rodentia > Sciuridae > Glaucomys > Glaucomys volans. The sequence goes on along the minus strand of JAJEJO010002223.1, from coordinate 440,352 downwards.
AACTTACATCTAAATTCACCGAAGGAAATGGAGGTGGACATTAGAAACGCTTTAGTGGGTCTTTTCAAAAGGGCAGGTCGCAAATGGGCGAGGCAGTGCTAAATCTGGGGACAGGAAGCCTGGAAGAGATTAGAACGTTCAGGCTGAAGGAGGTCTAGTGTTAGAAAATCCTAAAGCCTTTTATGATGCGGAGGCTCAATTTAGAATAGCCAGCATTGTTCTGGGAGCTTGGCCCTCCCTAATGACAGGGCTGGGAGCCTGACGGGATAGAAAATAGGAGCAAAATAAATGCCGAGTTGCAAATCTATCTGTTCTGGAAAGCTTTACACAAAGTTTGATGTCATGGTGGGGGCCGAAGCTTATCATCCTTCCATTCACATATGGAGGATCGCCTTTGCCTGGGAAGTTACTGGGGGTGCATAATACATATTTCAAACCCAAGTTTAAATAGGCGAGAGGTAAAACTGCTCCAAGATCCAAATCATTGGTGATCCATGAGGTGCCAAACATTGCTCCCTTGGGAAGGGCCTTAAGTAGTTACAACACAACAATAAACTTTCCAAACTGATGGGACTGACCCTAGAAATCCAGGTTTTGTGTGCTGCTGGGTCAATGAGAGGCAGATGGATTCTTGAAGTTTAACTCAATGGCAAAGAGCGAGCTTGCAAATCAGGCTGTGCAGTGTTGCATCCAAAATCGATGGCTTGGATTATCGTGTAACCTTGGACAAGTTGTGGAACCAATCAAGTCTCATGGTCTTCTTCTGTAAATATCAACAACAATAATAGTTAGGGCTCCTACCTTAAGGGCTGCTGTAAAAATTTAAATGAGACTTGAGATGTAAGGTGCTTGGGAGAGGCTGAGCATTATTTTGTGTTCATTAAATGCTCCTGCTCACTGCCGCCTGCATTGGACAGCATGTGAACCAAGAGTAAGAATTGGGGCTGGGTGAAGCACCCATCTCACTGCTGAGTAGCTTTGTAAGCGTGCGTAGATACCTTCAACTCTTTGAGCTTCAGTTTTCCTCATGTAAAACAGTGACAGTGATAGTTTCCTCAGGAGGCTGCTGTGTGGATTGGAAGAATAAATATACATACAGTGCTTGGAGAGTGTCTGAGCTCAGCCGCCATCACCCACATAGTTGTTCACAGGTCCCCTGGTACCCAGCAGTATTCTCACCCACAGTCAGCCTGCCACAGGATGCGTACTTAGCACAGAGTATAAAGTTCTCACATATATGATTGCATCAAATCCAATCTCTCTGATAATTTAGAGAGGCAAGGTGCAGATTTGGGGTCACTTGAGATGACACCAGATGGCACCCTGTCTGGCCTCCTGGATGAGCCTGGAAGGCAAACTGTGGATTGGCTCCTTGGATTTTTCCTTCAGAATCACTGAGGTTCTTGCTTCTTGTTTTATTGCCTCCTTTCTGCTGAATTCTCTGAGTTTTGTTCCCTGACAGGCTTCTTAACATTTGGGACATACATCTACCATGATGCTTCCCATGCAAAACGTAAATACCTGCCTCACCTTTCTTTTAATTTAATTTAATTTTTTTTAATAACGATAAGATAGAAACATTGGCCTCTGAAGGGGAAAGGGCACTTTAATATCTGGCCCAATCTCTCCTCTTAGTTTGTGAAGCTGGACTCTGTTTCCTTCCATTAACAGATTTATTTGCTTATCTGATAGTCCCCAGATTAAATTACCTGGCTTTCACAGCCATGGGGCTGGACAAACTTGCCCTCCTTATTGCTCACTTCCCCACACCCTTTCATACTGCTGGCCCTTCCACAGTGAATAGAAGGGAGCAGTCTGTGGGGACTGAGGAATTGTAAGACCACGTGCTACAGACACTAATGGTGTCTCAGCATGAATTGGGATGAGTCCAAGGTGTTGCTTCTGCTAGATTTCCTAAGAACTGAAGGTCACTTTTCTCATGAGCCAAGAAGCCTGTCATAAGATGCATACTTGGCACACAGAGTAAAAGAGTTTTCACTTAAGTGATTTCATCAAATGAAACTTCTCAGATAGAGAGGCAAAGCATAGATTTGGGGTCACTTGTAGAGAATGACCCCAGGGAGCACCCTGCTTGCCCTAAAGCCTCCCAGACTCAAGCCCGTGGAAAGGTTGGCTTTCCATCCATTTTCCCATGTGCCCATAAGGGTGGGACACTAGGGATAAATGATGCAGGTAACTCAGGTCTCCATATTAGTGCCTATAGGGATCATTCCATCCAACCTCTTCATTTCACTGATGAGGAAAGTATGGTAACATGCCTGGGGTCTCATGGTTGGATTCCAGGGAAGCCAACACAGGACTCCAGGTATACTATTCTATTTTCTATAGCTACAATGAAATACCTACAGTAGTCTAACTTTATAGAGAAAAGAAGTTTATTTATTTCACAGTTCTGGAGATTCAGGGCATAGCACTGGCATCAGCTCAGCTCTGGTGAGGACCTCATGGCAGATGGCAAGAGTGCATGAGAGAGGAAAAGATCACACCATCAAACAGGGAACCAGACAGTAACATGGGGCTCAGACCCCCCTATTACTGATAACTCATTCCAGACCAGTATTTTTTTCCAAGTGCAAGGCCCCCAGTGACCTAAGGACTTCCCACTAGGTCCCACTGATAATGGCCTGCTGTGCTGGATACAAAGTGGAAGGCCAAAGACAGGAACTCTGAAGGTACAAAAGTTGTCAGAAAAACCAGACAAGAGCTTCTGGAGAATGTTTGTGTATGCATTTCTTCCCTGTTTCAGCCAAGGGCATATACGCATCACACTTGACCTTCCCAAAGAGTTCTTTGAGGTGAACATTATTCTCCCCACTTTAAAGACCAGGAAAAGGAGACTTGGAACAATTATTTGCAGAAATCACCAGCTTATTAGTGTCAGAGTCCAGTCTGAAATCCAGTTCTCTGAATTTGAAGCTCATGTTCTGTCCCGGTCACCATGCTGCATTCTAGAAAAGTTCATCTGTATTCACCAAAGAACTTGGACCAATCGATGTGGGATGGCATTCTGTAATCATACAGTAAACGTGCAGTCTAGGACTGAAAAGCTGTCACTGATCAATCCATACAATTCTAGATTTCCTTTGTCATGGTGGTTCTCAAATCATGCCCTGAATAGAGGCTCTAAGGACTTCACAGGAACAGAGAAGGATGGGCACAAATCACCTGCCTTCTTCACCCAACCTCCATCCCCTCTCCCTTCAACCATAGCTACTCATTTCTACAGGTTGGGATTATGTATTTGAAAAGGGTTTAGGCAATATCTGGTCTTCCAAAAGCTCCAGCCTCTGGTGCGACATCTTGTGTGAGAGAAAACACAGAAACAAGATGGACTTCAGGGTTCTCTGGAGCTGAGCAGATGAAGACGTCTGGACAGCTGCCAGGAAATTGCTTTCTTGGTAGAAGAGTCTCACAACTCCAACAAAAAACAATGCTCCAAGCTGAGTACAACCACGGAAGTGAACAGCTGCCTTAAAATTTCTTCACATACATTCGTTTGCTCAATAATAATTGAACTAGAATCAATATAGTCTGGCCCAGTAATCTGGTCCAAGTGGATAATGCTGTGGGACCAACAGAACAATCTTTCTGATGTCACCCTCAAAAGACTAAAATGGGACCCCCCAAATCATAGCTGGTGATCTGGTGCAGATGAACTTATCAAATCTTTGAATAGAGTTAAAATTTATGCTATTGACTGTCATCACCTCCTGGTGTAACCAGTTCAGTAAGTTGCCACCACTACACACTTCCTTTTACCTGCTCTATATTTACCTTTCTCCCTTTCCAGGAGTGACCCTTTAGCATATGTGTTGGTAAACAAGTTCAACATGATGTGGCTGAAGCACCAGTTGAACAGTCCTGATAGATGGCATCATTGCAAATGCATATCAGGTGATTTTAATGGTTTTCAGTCCATTAAAATCCTTTCTGGGGGAGGAGTCACCAGTGTTCTGAAATATCCAATATGCTGGGCAGCATTTCTTTCCTTAGGCAGCACTCCTTGGGCACCTTTAAAATCCTTGGCAATTCTGAGCAGCTAGAGTAGATGATGTTGGTAATTTCCCATTACCTGGATTCTTCACGTGTCCTCACCTTTGTCAGCCCAGCCAATCCTGCGTATATTTAGAGAATGTGACAATATGTTATCTTCTGATATACCGAGGTGAGGAAATCTCATTCTGGCCATCTCTGTACAAGTTAGGAATCCCAGAACCTCTTAGATGCCTTCCAATATTATCTAATATAGATTTGCTACAGTTAATAGACATCATGAGGGAATAAAAGCACAATTCTGGATGAAGGAGTTCCAAAAACTAGATGTATAATTCTTTAAGCTCCCAAAGTTTAAAAATTTGTAACCCTTTGCAATCCAAGTTTCTCTACCTAGCTCACACTAGCCCAGGATTCAAACTGGGGCTTCAAAAACTCTTAACCAAAGGTATTTCTCTGTCCTGACCCTGTCAGCTAGTACAGAATTGTGGTGGCTATGAAGAGGAGATGCTTAGATCTCCTACAATGGCAAGATTCTTTGATGGTCCAACTGCCACATCTGTGGATCAATGATCACATTTGTATCAAGACTTATGTTTCCAATGGGTTGTTCCCAGCCAAGGACCAAACATAATGGAGTTCCTGTAGGACATGGAACTCCTCACTGGGAGATGCTGGCTCATGACTCCCCATCAGTGTGGCTGAGATTTTCTTTCTACTTAATCCTCCTTCACAGGAGTCAGATGTGTATCATGATCTGAAAATTTACCCCACCTTCACTAGCTCCCTTCTTTTACTCCATCACAGGCATTGCCCTCAAGAAATGCTTCACACATCCAATCTTGACTTGATGCCTGCCTCTTGGAGGACCTGAACTAACACAGAAATCACCTAGCCTTCTTTCTCTTAAGGTCAGTTCCATCTTTTTCCCAGCCATCTGCAGCAGGCATCTCAGATGTGTTCATGGACATGGGCTGCACAATATCCACTCTCGCTCTCACCTCCTGCTCCAACTCTGGCTTCCTGGAGAGCTACCTTTCTCACAGTAATTGCTGTTCTCAAAGCCTTATGTGGTCCCACAGTGCTGCTGACACTTCTTCGCCCATTTGTGGGGCCCCTGAAACTCACTTCTTGAGAATGCTTCAGAAGTCAGAACACACTATAATCCCAGGATGGTCTGAAGTGAAACCCAGTGCAGACAGATGCATTCAAGCTGTGTGCTCTAAGAAGTCACTTTCACTCGTTATAAGACTCCCTAGGTGGATCTGCCTGGTTCTCCATTGCCCCATGTTACCTTTCGTGAGAAGACGTCACTGTGGTATTTACCCACAGTCTTCTCTTAGAACTCAGACTCAGCCCTGAACTGAAGCAACAGCTTGGTGACAGATGTGCTACATTTAAATTGTAATTCCTTTCTGCCACCGACTTACACCCTTGACGATACTTTACCAATATTCCTACCTAACCACTTTGTTGTTGTTGTTTTGTATTTCATGGCTTTGGGGGCAGCTGTGGGGTTGATGTTGTACTAAAATATAAAGTTATAGATATTGGAGTATAGCAAAGTATAGCAAAGTAGGGTTTACAATACTTTGTTGGTAGGTGATGCCCAAGTTAAGGAAGAAGGAAACTGAAATGATCTATTGTTTACCCAGGGAGCAGCCCTAGAGAGGCTACTCTGAGTAGGCTTGGCAGATTTCCAAGAAAAAACACTGTATACATTTGATGAAAATTTTTGACTGATAATTGGACACACGCCCGAAACAGTTACATGTGTTATAGCAAAAACCATTCATTCCACCAGATCTTCCTCACACATCTTTACAGTTTCTGTATGCCCTTCCCCTGACTTTGATGTGTTTTGACGTCTACTAGCTTGAAACTATGGACTTTTCTTTGGAATAACTTTCCTTTGCTAGCTGGAACATGTTACCTGCATAAGCAGTACCTGGGATTTATACTTCCTTAGGCCACCCTTATCCAATGATTAACTGGTTCAGGAGTATAAAAGCCCAGCTCCCTTGCCTTAGGTTAGGACAAATTTTAAAAAACTTATGTAATTAGAGATTTAAGGCATGTTGCATTAACAATTTATATTAAAATGATGAATTTTCAAATACATATATTTAATAAAATTCCCATCAAATTTTAAATGAGAATTTGGTGGAGAAATATAATTAAGATTCTAAAATTCATCTGTAAAAAGAGAGAGAGAAATAAAAAATGGAGGTCTTTTCTCACCATATTTAAAATGTATTATAAAATTACAGTAATAGACTGAAATCAGCAAATGACAACATTTTGGAACTCAAATATTAAGAGTAGAATAGAATAAAAAGCTCAGAATCAGATTCAAATGCTTGTATAATCATTCAGAGTACGGTAATTATATAAACAGTTGAATCTGATAATGGTGATGGTTTTTAATCATTATGAAAATATTAAATGAATGATGTTTGGAATAAAAAGATAACTCACCCAAAATGAAATCTATCCGAAATGAATCAGAGTTTGAAAAAGAACTTTAGTTTTCTTGCTGTGACAGACTAGGCAATTCAGATCCACGCTCCTGCTGAGAACAATCAGGAAATCTGAAAAAAGGTATGAAATATGAAGTCCTCTGAGAGCTCAAAAGCCAGTGAAGATTAACAGAGTTAAGATATAAGAGTTTAAAGAAACTCAGAGAAGTAAGTCCAGTGTGTGGCGATGCTTTGCTCCCAGAAGTACTGACCAATTTCAAAGCAAATGGACTACAGCACTTTCAAGAACCTGGGAACTAAGGAACCAAAAATTGGAATATAAATAATAAAAAATTTTAAATAAAATTTTAAAATGAAACTTCTAGAAAATTCCCAGTATATTGGTTTGGGATCTGGAAGGGCTAAACTGGGAGGTGAGTATAGGAATAGAGGAACCCTCACATGGAACACAATTTCCAATCATTTGAAACCCTGAAACAGGATCAGGTTGATTCTGAATTGTAAGAACCTGAGGTACCTGCTAAAAACCAAGACAAATCTTTTCTGAGAGAAAATAAAGTCCTCATAGGCCTTAAAGTGTTCTATAATTTGCATATGCAATGTGTGAAACCCAAAAATAAGTAATCTAGCACACAATGCTGGATGTCTGTATTAAAATTCATAAAGATTCTGAGAACACAGAAACAGATTAAGAGGAAATTCAGAAAACAGAGTTATTACATATTTTAAAATAAGGATGCTTACTATGTTTAGGGAGATAAAGCACAAGACTGAGGATTTTGTAGAGGATTATAAACTATAAAACACCTACCAAATGGAAATTATACAACTGAAAATAAAATAATTAAAATAACAACTTAATGGATAAGTTGGACCACAGTTTAAGACTAAGTTGAAAAGAGAATCAGATAAGTGGAAACTATGGCTGGGGTTGTGGCTCAGTGGTAGAGCACTTCCCTAGCATGTGTGAGGCACTGGGTTTGATCCTCAGCACCATGATTTAAATAAAATAAAATAAAATAAAATAAAGGTCCACTGACAATTTAAAAATATTTTAGAAAAAGAAAACTGGAAACTAGCTCAGATTAAAGCACATAGGGGAGGAAAAAGGTGAAAAACCACAAAGAGCATTCAAACCAGAAGATAAAGTGCTGGGTTCAGTGGCACGCCCTGCAGTCCCTGCTACTTGGAAGGTTGACACAGGATTGCTTGAGCCCATGAGTTCAAGGTCAGCCTGGGCAACATAGCAACACCTGGTATTCCCAGTACTACAAACAACAACAATAACCAAAACAAACAAACCAATAATCCCAGGGTATGTAGTAAAACATTTGTAATGCACACATAATTAGGATTTCTTCAGGAAAAAGAAGTCCAAATGGAGCAGAAGTGATATTTCAAGAGATAATGGCTGGTGATTACCTAAAACTGATGATAGACATCAATCCCCAGATTTGAGAAGTGCTACAAATCCAAACCATGAGAAATAAAACTAAAATGACCATAGTAAAACTTCACAAAGCAAAAGACTAAGAAATAAATGAAGAGCAGCCAGGGGAAATGGCATTATCTCATAATGAAGGTCACAAAACAAATAAAAAGCACAAAATGAGAAATATATAACTAATTCAAATGACAATTGACTGTCTCAAATAACAATAATAATAATAATAATAATAATTCCTTCCAGTAAAGTGTACATAAAGAATTAAACAAAAATCATGGCATATAAGTCATGAGGAGGTAATTGGAGTAATTCTAAATTTCTCACATTACCTTGGAAAAGAATAGAAATACCAAGAAATATTAGACTTTAATAAGTGAAGGATGTATATTTTACAGAAAAGTAAAATTATATAGAAGTACTAAGCTTATGGAAGGAGAAAATGGAATATTAAAAAATTCTGAGCCCTTTAAAGGAGGCAAGAAAGGAGAAGAAAGGAATCTGGACTACCAAGGGGAAAAGAATCAAATAGTAAAATGATAGATTAAAGTTAAACATTCAGTAATTACATTTAATATAAGTAAACACTCCATTAAAAAATAAAGTTTGTCAGGGAGGATTTACAAAGTTACTGCAGGGGCTGGAGATATAGCTCAGTTGGTAGAGTGCTTGCCTTGCAAGCACTAAGGCCCTGCGTTCAATCCCAAGCATCAAAAAAAAAAAAAAAAAAAAAAAAAAGTTGCTGTATACTGCTTATTAAAGACTCATCTAAAGTACAAAGGTATGGAAATGGATGGAAAAAGAAAGCTGGAGCCATTTTTTTTTAATTGCATGAGAGTGGATTTTTGATGCAGAAGATATTGCCAGAGATAAATGGGAATAAATCATAATGGTAAAATATTCAGTTCACTAGAAAGATTTTTGAAATTCTAAGGTTCTGTGCCTTTAATAACTGGATGAAATACATGAACAAGGATTGACAGAACTACAAGATGAAGTGGTGCTTTTCATGTGATCTATAGTGAAGGGGCATTAAAAATTTAATCTGTTGCAGATTACTACTTCCATAAAATGCAATAAAAACGAATTAATAAAAAAGGAGAGAATACAAGTTCACTGATTGCATGTATGCATGTTGTAGCAATATCAAATTGATACATAGGAAATTGAATGCTTATTTCAACTTCCTATGTATGTGCTCTTAGGTGACAGTTTGCAGATAAATGCTGGCCAGCAGACCACATTTGGATAACACTGAAACAGAAAATGCCAAATCAAAGTGGGAGACTTAACACATTTGTCTACATATCTGATAAAAGAAGCAAGAAAAAAACCTGAATAAGATGACTAATAAATTTAATCTAATTGACATACATAGAACATTACCCCCACCCACTGCAGATGGGCACTCTTTTTAAGCATACATGGAATATAAACAAAAATTGTCCATATGCTTTAAGACAGAAGTCATGCCAAATATGTTCTTTGGAGTAGAATTAGACTAGAAATGAAATTTTTAGACAAATCTTAACTAGAAATCCTCCATATGTTTAGAAGTCTGAAACCACACATAGCAGTAATCCATGGGTTAAAGAAGGAATCGTTACAGAAATTTAGAAATATTTTGAATGGTAAAAAAGGAGCACTCACCAAAACTTCTGGGATACATAGGGCCTTCAATGCAATTTAGAAAGGAAGAAAAGTTGAATATACTCATCATCTATTTCAAGAAATTGGAGAAGTACAAGATATTAAGCTCAAAAAAAAAAAAAGAAAAGAAAAGAAAAAAGAAGTAAAGAAACACCGAAAAGTAAGCATACAAAAAGAATAAACATAAAATAAAATTTTTGCACAACCACAATAATATTGAAAGAAAATAAAAATGAGTTTTTTAAGTCGTTGGAACACAAACAGCCTAAGTATGACACCAAAGAAACCATAGAGAAAAAGGACAGATCGATTTGACTGTTAACATTTTAAAAAATATATTTGTCAACATCACTACAAAAGATACTACAAGACAAATGACTACACAGGCAAAATATTTGCAAATCCTATGACGAGGAGTTTGTATCATTCCTATGTAAAGAGCACATGCAAATCAATACATAAAAGAAAAACTTTATATCTTACACAGGTAACAAAGGCAAGAATAATAATCAGTGGTGATGAGGTTCTAAAAACTAATGTAGGGAATGGAAACAGTGATGATGTTTTTCTGCAGCAAAATTTAACAACATGTGTCAAAAGACTTAAATGCAAACCCCTCAGTTCAGGAAATCTGTTAGGAATTTTGCCTTGGGAAATAATCATGGACATATGCAAAGATGTTTTTACGTGTACGTTTATTACAGCACTGTTAACTGTAGTTTTAAAAAGTGTAAAGTATATAAACATCCAAAATTGGAGGGCCAGTAAAAAAAATATTTGCAGGGTAGTATATATAGCTCAGTAGTAAAGCTCATGCTTAGTATGTGCAAGGCCCGGGTTTCATCCCCAGCATCAAAAACAAAAACAGAAGACATTCGGTAGCCACACTCAATGTAATAGAGTAATACAGTTTACCTAGATAAAGTGATAACAGGGAAGCCAGGCACTGTGGCACATGCCTGTATTCCAAGGTTCTTGGGAGGCTGAGGCACGAGGATTGTGAGCTCAAAGCCAGCCTCAGCAGAAGCGAGGCACTAAGCAACTCAGTGAGATCCTGTCTTTAAATAAAATACAAAATAGGGCTGGAGATGTGGCTCAGTAGTTGAGTGCCCCTGAGTTCAATCCCTGGTACACAAATAAATAAATAAATAAAACAGGGCTAGGGCTGGACAGGTAGCTTAGTGGTAGAGCTCAGGCATCATGTGCAAGGCCCTGGGTTCAAACCCCAGTGCACACAGACAAAAATAGATAACAGTAGAGATTTAATAAAATGAAAAGGGAAGTATAATACATTGGTGAGGAATAAAACAAGTTACAAAACAATATAATTTTTCTTTTGTTATAGGTAGTTAGGTTAGACAATGATTTTTTTGTTTGTTTTTAGAGCTTGTTTTTATTTTATTCACTTTTACTTATCTGTATTTTTAAAAAACCTAAAGCAAACATATATCACTTTTAATCAGAAAAAAAAAATGGTACTTTAAAAAAATCTCCTTTGCTTTCCAAAAATTTCATCTTTGCTTTCAAATTTCAAATGAAATAAAAAAGTCAGATAAGGAAATAAGAGTCCTAGTTTTTGCCTTATTTGCAGCAGTGGCTTCTTTATTCCATTTTTTTCTTTTCATCTTATCATAATATATGGTTTCTTATAGAAAATGAACATTATTTCCTAATTATTTCCTAATTCCGTACAAAGATAATTCATTTACTCATGTAATGAGTATTTGTTAAGCACATCTCAGTGCCACATGCCAAAGAAAGAGAATGTAGTGGTTACATAGACCAACCATCTCTGCAAATGTGGTGCACAAGGTCCGGTGTCTTCTGATCAGACATGTTATACTTAGCAATCATCTGAGGCCAATTTTCTAATGGAAGCCACTCCTCCAAAAGTCTGGAGCCCTTCCATGCACATTTAATGCCCTAGTTTATTGGCATGAGCTTCCAACTCATCTTTCCAAAATTAGACTGTAGTGAGGTGTTGTGGCACACATCTGTAATCCCAGTAACTTGGCAGGCTGAAGCAGGAGGATTGCAAGTTCAAAAGGAAGCCTTAGCAACTTAGAAAGACCCTGACTCAAAATAAACAATAAAAGGGATTAGAGATATAGTTCAGTGGTAAAGCTCCCCTGGGTTTTATCCTAGTACACACACACACACACACACACACACACACACACAGACTGAGAAGATAGTATTTTATTCAAGTGTTTCCGAAACTAAATTTTAAATATTTGAGCCTTAAAAAGTTAACCTTTTAAGAAATAAATTAATGAATAAAGGTGTCAACAAAGGTGTTCTCCTTACCTTATAGGACAGGAGGAAGAGAAAGCAAGAAAAAGGCTGTTAGAAAGAGTGCACTTGGGCAAGAAGACCATAAAGATTGTGGTCCCTGCTGACAGACGTGCAGACAGAAATTCATTTCCCAGCACAATGACTCAGCACAGTGACAGATAGAATACAACCCTAGGAATGACTGGGGAGAGTCATGCACACGTCATAACATAGCATGAGAAAAATGAACACTTCATGTACTCAATTTTCTCTCAATTTGTTTCCTGCTCTAAAGGTTCAAATGCTGAACTGTCCCAAACCAGATGTAACCTCAAGTTCAGGTGAAGCTGGGTCAACAGGTCTTGGTGAAAGTGGACAAACAGGCAGAAACTGAAGCTGTCAGAGGTATGCAGACAGCCTGCCTGGCCCAGGATATACAGGCTTTCATCCAGATGATGTGAGGATTTAGTTATCTATTACTGAGTAATAACACACCCCAAAACATACGGTTTAAAACAAATATAATGTCTATTCGGTTTTCTGCTCAGCTGGTCAGCTTGGTTTGCATGTTGTAGTTGAAAGAACCAAACTATGTTCAACTGGGAACTTGGCTCCAACTGAGAATCCAAGATGGTGCCTCTCCCTTTAGGGTCTCTCTGTATGTGTAGTACGAACATTCATGAGTCTAGTCTGAGTGACTTTACAATATGGCAGATGACTTCCAGAACACAAGCCTCAAGGTGTAAGTAGTGAGGGATCTACTTGTATCTTATTTCTCTTCGGCCAAAGCCAGTCATATGGCCCATGCCCAGAGTCTGTTTAGGAGGCATCACGCAAGTTGTGACTATTCTGAGGTGTGGTTTCTCAGGCACCATCATTCTAATAGTTTACCCCAGGGACCAAGACCAGGAAGTAGAAGTAGGATAAGGGCGTAAAAGATGGTTGTAGCAGGAGGAGATAGTAGAGCAGAGGCCACAGTAAGAACATGGCCACCACCCAAGACTGTGGCCTAATTGGAGTTAGGGGTGGGGCAAGGGAATCCGACTGAGGAGATGAAGACAGGTTTATGGTGGCTGGTTAAATAAATGCAGCCTGTGACAAGGTCAGGAGAGTAGAACAAAAACCAAAGCTACCAGGTAGGTGGCACAACAGAAACTAATCAAGGATAGAAAAAATTGCTGATTTTTCATAAATAGAAATTTTGGGGGAAAACCACTTACAAATCCTTGGTTCCATAATTTTTAAATGAGGAAGCTTGGATTTCTGATTTGCTTCTAGGATGTTCTTCTCTGTTTTAGAGTGATGAAGACCCAGTGGGTTGTCAGGTGGCTCTCTGGTTGCTTCTCTCTCCCATCTTTCCTTATTTTCTGACTCAACCTCTCGGTACCCCAAACATTACCTCAGATGCTTCAACCTTAATGTAATTCAGGTCAATTCCACTTTTATATATAAGATTTTTAAAATGTTTGTACAAAGGTGAAAATATGAGTAATTTGACCAATAGATTTACGTAGTAAGAGGGAAAAGATGACTTATGAGGTCCCTCGTGATTCTCTGACCTTATCGTCTGCTCCCCTGTCTCCGTTCCCCACCCCAGGCACTCTGGCCAGACCAGCCAATTGCTCTACAATGGAGCCTTGTACCTGTCACATGTCCCTGTCTGGAAAACTCCTGGATATCCACACAGCACTTCCGATCTGTGCTGATATGTTAGCTCACAGATGCTTTTCCTAGCCATTTTCCTGACACTATTTTAAATTTTCAAATTGCAATCTACCATATCTCCACACAATGCTCTCTCTCGCTCTCTCTCTCTCCTCTACTCCATTTTTTTTCTAGAAAACTCATGTAACACCATGTAAATATATATATGTAATATATATATATTTTTTCATATTGCTTTTTGTCATTGTGTTTGCATGACTTCTTTTGCAGTTTTCCAAGATGCCAGGATGATTCTAACATGCAACAAGTTCGTAAGGAGCGGCTCGAGGGTGTTGGCTTTGGAGTTATTCTGAGTTGGATTCCACTCTTGCCTTGTAGCTGAGAAGCCCCATGACCTTGGGCTGTTTCTTAATTCTCCAAACCTCATCTGCAAAATGCAAGTCATAAAAGTCTTTCTTATCTCCCAAGTGCCTGTGAAGATTAAATGAGATATACAAGCATGGAACACGAGCTCATGGTGAATGGCACGTAGTAAGTGCTGAGAAACCAACGAGACTCATCGGGGAGAGGATGGGACTCTGCTGCTCTGTGATGGTTGTGCCCACCTGCTTAAAAACAGAGAAACTGGTTGTGTTACTGCCTCACTTTTTGCTGGTGAATATGGTTGGGATTGCTTAGAAAAGAAACTTGTTGAACTTTTGGAACTCCAGTCTCTCTTTGGTATTAGTAAACTCTTCATTGTTCATAACCCTGCACTAATTTCTTAGAGAAAAATGAAGAATATTGATATTGTGGTTGACAGAGGTTCTTGGCTAGGAAGTATCGGTCCTTTTGAGGACTTAAATGTATGCACTGATTGTATTTGAGCTTTTAATTTGAAAGAACTGTCTGACAAATTTTTCTTTTTAAAACATTCTAAGGGAGAGATTGTCCCAGAAACTCTCCCAAGATTCTGGCCCCGGGCACTTCGTTTCCTAATGGAACCTTCAGGTTTGTACCAGGAATAGTTCTAGGATTTCTCAATGCTGCCTGCTGTTTGTTTGTTTCAGAATCTTGTCTCAGGAAATATTATATTAAAGTGAATTCTCTATAGAAACAATTTCTCTCAGCTTATTCCTTCTGGAAAGATCGGATAGCAATAAAAGAGAAAAACATTTTTTAAAACAGAGTATTTGTTACTCATTTAAAGCATAATAAAATTTATGGAGTTCTAGTGACATGACAGATCCAAAGCTGCAAATCTGTCCTTCAGATTGCTTACATTGTATTAGGGAAATCAGATTTGCACGTAACCAACTGCAATGAAGTTTGTAAAGTGCTGCTGTCATGAGAAAGACAGCAGAGGGGAAGAGTGGATACAAGGAAATGCTCTCAAGAGCCTCATGGAAGAGAGATTTTAGGAGATCAAAGAAAAGGAGGGCCACTCAAGTGAGATCAGGAAAGCAAAGGCTCAGGATGGAACAACAGTTGCCCATTTGTGGGACAGTGAGACTAGCTGCCAGCCCGGATCTCGCAGGGTCATGGGAGGAGTGACCAAAGGTGGTCCTACAGAAGGTGGGTGGGGCAGATATGAAGAGCCAGAGGAGTCTGCTTGAGATTCAAATGTCATCCTACCATCAAAGGGAGCTGTTGAAGCCTTTCAAGCAAATGTAGGTCATGGTTAGCTCTATGTTAAAGATCACTCTGAGACAGTCTCCCCACCTTGACCAGAAATTAAAGTGGCATTACTCCCGGGGTTAGCTTTTAGAAATGATGTGGGTGGTCTGTAGAAGTTCCATGTCCCAGGTAAGGAGGAGAGCCACAGGAGAAGCTATTGAAGCAGCAAGGATCCCAGAGCATGTCCATTCCATTTTGGCAGCCACCACCCCAAGGTGTGTGTGGTGTTCCTCAACAGCAGTTTATCCACCCAATGACATTCTCCTTAGGCTAGTTGGAAATGGAGTCACCACTCTGCTCACACACAATCCCTGGGGCCAGCCAACATGGAAGGTCCAGAGCTCAGGGCAAGATGGAAGGGGTGAGAAATGGAAGGAGGAGTCAGCCCGAGGGCAAATGCTCTGAGGCTGCCTCATAGTTTTTGTCTTTAATGACTAACTGAGGGACTGTTGTCCCTCAGCTCCTTCCATCTGGACTACTGTCTTGGGAAGGAGACCTGGGACAGAGATTCGAAAGTCCTTCATTCGGAAAGCAATCCTAGGATTCACTAGTAGGGGAGTGGGGAAGTGAGACGGGAAGAGAGGAGGTCTCTACAGTGTGCAGAAGAGCAGGTTCCTGCTGAGGGAGACTGGGAATAAGTCACAGGGGAGACCTCTCGGCGATTGTGTAGAATGGGGCAAAGAAACTGAGACACTTCCCCACCCACTCCTGGCTGTCGCTGGCTGCAGACTGCTCCCAGGGTGTGAACTGCCCAACACTTCCTGAACTTCAGCAGACCCACCCCTGGGCAGGCATGGTCCCACTGGCTGAAGTCTCAATATGGCAATGGGAAACCTATCCACAGGCCCAGAAAGGATAAGAGATGAGGGCAGAGGATGGGTGTAGGTGATGTCTACCACACTTGCCCAACTTTAAAACATCTGCGGGGCGGCAGCCATATGCTTAGCACTGGGATAAGAGATAAACAAGGTAGACCTATGCCCGCCTGCTCCCATAGATTCTTCCCTGGTGCTTCCAAGTAGTTAGGACTCTCCTTTCTCCCTCTGTAGAGGAGATGTTTTATATCTTGATTTCCTTTCAGACACGGTATGGTAGGATTGTTATCAACTCTCAGTCCTCTTCCATTCAGGGGGGCAGCATATGACCCAGGCTAGACTTCTAACTTTCTCCACTACGGAAACCAACTCAAGTTAAATGACAGAGATCAAAAATAGTTGCTTTGTCCAACTCCCGCCTTGTGACTCCTCCAGAGCGGCTAGGTGCTGTCTAGGTTTTTTTTTTTTTGTTTTTGTTTTTGTTTTTCCTTGTTCCCAGCTTTCTCTGTGATCCTGGGGAGGCCCCCATATTTCTTTTACTTAATCATTCCAGAATCTGTTTCTATTGTTTGCAAAGAACCAGATAGAGCCCCTACTACAATTGTGATCATTTCAGAAGTGTTTATGGAACATCTACTATGTGTTATGAAATTCACTTCATGCAGGAATACCATATTAAAAATAAAGAATACCTGCCTTCATGAGGCCCTCAGTAAAGCAGGAAGAAAACATTGGATAAATAGTCCCCTACCAGCCACAGAGTGACAGGTGTTTATAAAGGCAAAGAACAGGATATTAAGCAAATGGATCTGTAGGATATTAAGACAGATTGGAGCAGAGAGGATGTCCTCTGCAAGCAAAGATGTGAAGATTGGGTGAAGAACATTCCAGGCAGAGGGGATAGCATTGATAAAGGGAGACCTGAGACAGGAAATGGGACTGCCTACCTCTGCCTGCCCTTGGTCTTTGTTTATCTGCTTGTTTACTTGATCACACCCAGTGGGGCACACAGCAGTAATCCTGGCCTCAGAGCTCAGCCCTCCTCCATGCACTCCCTGAACACTGAGGTTCCAGGCAGCAAGTCAAGTTGGCTGCTTTGGGCTGGCATGGAGGCTGCTGGGATGGAATGTCCAGGTCCATTCTAGCTGACAGCAGACTCACTTCCCCCACTGCTGAGACCTGACCTTCAGCCATCAGACAAATCTAGAGTCATCCTGTCTTGGGAACTCCAAATCAACTGACCCTTCCTCGGAGGTTATACTGCAGCTTAGCTTTACCCTCTGACCAATCCTGCTTCCTCCCCTTCCCCTGTATAGGCATTGATCCCCAAAGCAATCCTTTTAAAACTCCAATACATTAATCCTCACTCAGGGTCTGCTTCCTAGAGAACCACCTTGCAACACAGGGAAAGCACTGAAATCAAGGATAAGGAGACTGTGCTTGAGTCTGTCACAGCCTGGATTCCCGGGAGCAGCCCCAGTACTCTCGGTGAGGCCCAGTGCAGAGCTCTGTGCATGGCTGTCAATGGATGCTTGTGGATTCAGGGGAGGATGGAACTTTCTCCATTAAATGCCTGAAACACCCACACAGTTGTCAGGTATTATTATTTAGAGTTTGGAAAAGAAAAAAAAAATAAAGGTAAATTCAGTGAAAAAGTGAAAGATGTGATTAGATTAAAAGTCGCTAATGGTGGAGCAAGAAAGCAAAGAAGAGGATGCACAGTTGTCCAGGGGACACAATGAAGAGGAGACCAAGGACTCGGAAAAATGCTCAGAGGCCCTGAAACCCAAGGATGAACAAGCCCTTGGATACACGGGCATTTGACAGTGGACTGTCACACATCCAGAAATGTCAAGCAGGGTGAGCAAAGATGTAAAGTGAATGCTTTCATTGTCTTCTAGAAAGATCTAATTAGTTCTCAGTAGTCTGTTTGGAAAGGAGTGGGGCAGGGATAGATCTCTCTCCTTTGCCACTGGGGACTCTGTGCCTAAGGAATTGCTGGTATCCAGTAGGCACCTATCACCTTAGGTGTTTGCAAACAAAATGGGTAGTTTATTGTCACTAATACAAACAGTTATTGAAATAGAATCTTGGAAAACTTATCTGTTACCAACCTGTGGTGCTTGTGCAAAAAAACACACCTACCTACCCCCAGTTTCTCCAACCAGGGTGGCAATTATAAACAAAACTGCTTCCAGGTACATTGGAAACTGTTTTTCCTGTACATCAGACCAAGAAGGGAATCCTTAAGGCCCTGTCTGCATTTATTTAAGACCTCTGCCCATCAAAAATTCTTTTAAAAGTATGTAAGTGAACTAAGAAGATGGCATGCTTTTAAATTTCATCCGGAAAGGATAAACACATGTTACAAAACATAGACAAAAGATCTAAAGACACCTTTTGAAGGGCATACTAACAGGATATTGAAGGCAATGGGATTGTTTCAAAGTGAAACAGCCCCCTCTTTGGAGTGAGACAACATCAAAGCAAGTTCCTCTTATCTTTAGGAATCTGGAATTTTCCTCTAACTGGGGAATATGAATCCCACATACCCACCTGTGTGAGGTGATCCCCTTTTCTCTTTTGTCCTTGTCCCATTACCTTTGGTGCATCGCCACACAATGATCTGCCATCTCCCCTCTGGATTGTGATCTTTCTGGGAGTAGGGACTTTCTCTTTAATCTCCAATTCCCCAGCACACTGCAGATTACCTGCTGCATGGGAGATATTCAAAACATATGGAATGAAAGGAAAGGTGGAAAAGGAAGGAGGGTATGGGAAGGGAAAAGGGTTGGGTGAGAGTCATAACTCATTCAGAGCTGTCAAACACTTCATCCCTGGAGAAATGGGGTAGAGAGAGATTAGATCTCTGCCCCAGCTCTGCTATTTATGTGTATGTCCTTAGCAGAGGCACTTCACTGCCAAGCCTTTGTGTCCTTGTCAGTAGATTGGGGATTATTACCTCTATCGTAAGGAGGTCTTGAGTGATTAAATGAAATAAAATAATGTGAAAGCATTCAACAAATTATGAAGTGTTGTATAATTGTTATTATTATTACACTACAATCCAGGCCAACAACTGAACCCTTCATCTGTGTGCAAAGCATTATATCATGGTAGAATATTTTAAAGGAGGGAAAAGTTGTTATCCTTAACTCATGCTCTTTCTTAGATTAGGACTTTGCTATAGAATCTGCATTGGATGGTTATCATTTTCTTAAACTGAGAGCAACAGCCATTCCCAAGGTTTATTAGTAGCCTCCAGTCAAATCAGAACTACTTGGGAACCTAAACACAGATTTCGAAGTCCCAATCTCAAGGAATTCAGCTCCATTTTTCTAGAGGGGGAATGGGGAAATTTATTTTTTGTCTGTTTGTTTTGCAGTGCTAAGGATTGAACCCAGGGCCTTACCTATGTTAGGCAAGCACTCTACCAGTAAGCCACACCCCCAGCTCAGGGAAATCCATAGGTTAACAAGCTGTCCAGGGGCTGAGGGAGCAGCTCAGTGGTAGAACATGAACAAGGCCCTGGGTTCAAGGCCCAACACAAAAAGAATAAAGGAAGGAAGGAAGGGAGGGAGGGAGGAAGAGAGGGAGGGAGGGAAGAAGGGAGGGAACAGAGAGAGTTTTCCAGCTACATCTGATGCACAGTCAGCCAAGAACCTGGATAGATTTCTTTTTTCACTTAAAGTTATTAGAACAATTTTAACTGAACATCTTCAAGCTCAGACAAGAGAGATTGTGAATATGTCCCTTCTAACTAACTGGCTAATTGCCTGGAAGATGCTAGGAAGATTCATGGTATTAGATTTAGGGTTTTTTTATTTGTATGTTTGTTTTCTTCAGGAGATTTATTTATTCATTTTGGACTTCAAAGCAGACACTTCTTCTAATTGCTACTTGTAACATCTTTCTTTTTATTCATTTTATGGTGCATGTAGGACAAGCCCAGTACCACTGAGCTATACCCCCAACTCCTTGTAACATGTTTTCCCAGGGGCCAGTCACAAAAAGGTCAAAGGTGTCACTCAAACCAACAGTTGCAATTTCATTAATCCAGCAGACATATTTTCCCCCAAATAAAAAGAGAACATTGGTTCCACTCCTGGCTCTGTCCCTACCTTTTTGTCTTCTGTTGTTCTGGGATCCTGAGCAGCTCCATGTCTTCACTCCCTGACAGGAACAAGTTCTATTGTTCACTCACTTAGGAAGGAAGGTTCTCTAGCAGCTAAGGGTACTGCAGCCACTAAGTTATTCCCAGATAGAGGTGCTGGTCTTTCAGACTCCAAGGGGACAGCCTGCCCACGTCATATCCTCCAAGGCAACCAGCCCAGGTCTCCAGTTCTCACCTGGTCCAGGTGAAGGAAGTTTCTGGATCCCCATTTTCTGGATAGGTGAGGCTGGTAAGGTCTTGGTTCTGAATAACTAATACTCCCTAGTGCCAGTTTCTCCAAGAGCTATTGACTTGATAAACTCCATCTTCAGTTCCTTAAAGTGGTCTGGTCATATCTGAAGATATGACATTCCAGTTAGAGCCTTGGTAGCATGACCACTGTTACTAATTGCATCCTTACCAAACTGCTATGAGCTATAAATACCCCCTCAATTAGTTTTTCTAAATCTGTGCTGGCTTAGTTGAGGACCAGCCCCAAATGAGTGGAGTGATTTTTATTGTCCCATCTGGGTCACCAAAACTATAGGGAAGTTTTAAATTTACTTTTTCTCTCTGGAAGTTCAACAGTCCTGGTCTATGCAATAAACTGGCAATAGAAAATAACAGGAAAAAGAACACAGAAAACTTACCAAATGCCTAAGGCATAGGAGTAGTAGACTCAGGCTTTGTTATTTGAAACTAGCAAATGTGATAGTGGAGATGCCAGCATGAGCATGACATTCCTGAAATGAATTCACAAATATGCATGTAGACCTAAATCAAAGCCCTGGGGCTGGAGTTGGAGATAGGGAGTTTAGCAGAGTGCTTAGAAAAAGCACTTCTATCTTTTTTGTTCTATTTCCTCTGCTGCAGGAAGCATAAGATACACCTCCACCTATTTCATAGAAGATTTTGATCTGAAAATTAATGTGAAAAACGAATGGTCCTTTGGACTCCCCGGAAAGACTCCATCTATCATCATCTTAAGACTCGGAAAAATATTTCCAGAATCATCATCTAGCACAAATCTTATAAAAGCTGAAATTCTCCATTTCAGTTCCATGGAAATCCTCAGATATAACTGAAGGAAATGTAAATTAGTACAAACACTTTGGAAAACTGTTAGTAGTATCTAGTAAAGATGAACATTTGGATTTCCTATTTTACTCCTATGCTCATACCCAACAGAAATACCTGCCTATATTTACCAAAAGACAAATACTAAAATGTTCATGCCACTTATCATAATAGCTCAAACTGCAACATAACCAAATAACAATCTACAATAGAATGAATAAATAAATAGTGATATATGCACAGGCAGAATGCTATACAGAAAAGAAAACAAATTATCTATATTTACATACAGAATTAGATGCACAATCACTTTTAAGTCAATCAATTCAGAAAAGTATGAGCAGAAATCAATATGCTAAATAAGGATCAACCTAGATGTGACTTTCCTGGCATTCAGTGAATATCACTCTAACAATTCCCTAGACATAGATAGGAATTATTTTGTAAACATGGTGTAATCTTAAACAAAAAGCAAATCATAAAGGAAAATCACAGGGGTAACCCCCATTCATCTCTTACAGGATAAAGGAGAAAGAGGAACTTGTACTTCTGGAGATTGTAAAGTAGCCTCTTTCTGGTCCCTCCTTTGATGAGATGCATGCTCTGATAAGGAAATAGTTGGGATTCTAAGGCAAATCATGTCTTTCTGATCAACCTACCTCGGGGGTGGGAGGTGATGGAAAAGAGAGGGACCTCTACTTCATTTGCCCTGGGGACTTTCTGAGAGATCCATTCACAGAAGACCAAAGTGGAAAGAGGAAAAGAGAATGCACAGAGCAAAGAAGAGAAAAGGCACAGCCCCAGTTACTGCCAACACCACAAGCCACCAGGGGACCTACACAGCTGAGCAAGCCAGAAGCGGATGGTGACTGGGATAATGAAGACTTGGAGGATTTGAAAACTGATCTCAGAGCTGACCCAAGGAAAGAAACAACAAAAATCAAGTGTCCTTAACCTAGCTGCTCTTAATTGAAATAATTTCAGTTTTTCTATAATGTATATAGAAGATACAAGATATAACTCCATCTTCTGTATATGTTTTTGAATCACAGGTTGTATATGTTAATTCTTAGATTCTTTCAATTTAAGCTGAGCATAAAAATGAAATTCTTATTTGTTGCATGATTTCTTCTCCAATTGGGTTTTGCAACATTCTCATAAAATGAGAATGAATTTAACTGGAGAGGGGGGCAGAAAATTTCCAATCCTGGCCTTTCCAACAGTCAGTGATGCTGCCCATTTGATCTGGGTGACTGACCACCTGAGGGAGTCAAGAATGCTCTGAGATCCAGAAGGTAAAGGGCCATCTCCCCTGCCCTGCAGCTTTTTCCAGTGTAAGGGTTTTTAAATTGGAGTCACCAGAAAAGAAAGCCTTTAAAGCTTGATAAATGTCTCTGTGGAGACATATCTGTATCAAAATGTCAAATTGATGTAGGCCGGTAGTGTTCATTGTTACTGCTTGATGATGGGGAGCCATTTCATTGATAGCCCAGTTTTTAAACACATATGGGCCCCACCCTGGTCCTCTAGCTGCATTAATCGTTTTAATACTTATAACTCTGTAAGGCAAGCACCATCATTAGCTCCAATCTACAAATGACGAGATAGAGGCAAAAGGAAGGGTTATCATTACATCCCTATTATGCCAAGATTGAAGAGCTAACATCTGAGGCTCTAAAGGGTGTGCTCTGAGCAGAGGGCCTGGTGCCACCTATTTGACCCACGAATGCTGAAGGCAATTAAAGTTAGCATGGAGACCACATCTCCTTGCAACAAGTCCAGGGTCCTTGCTATAAATTCTTTGATCATTTAAAATGACTTTGGAAAGTCGCATGACCCCATGGTACACCATCAGATTATTGATGTTGGGTATTAGCCTCCTGACCTTGAACTATAGTGTGTGCTCAGCTTCTGCTCAGGAAAGGGAGAGGTATTGAGGTATCAGGAAAGGCAGAGGTGCAAGAATATCTGTGTGCTCATGTGTCTGAGAGAGTGCATGTGTGCAAGTGTAAGGTTTGTGTAAATTAATGTATATGAGGGACTATAAGAATTTGTGTAAGTGGGAGGTTTGTGACTATGTGAATGCATTTGTGTGTGAGAGGAAGATGCAGAGAGTGTGAATGAATACATTCATGCAAGTGTTGAGGGTGAACTGTGAATGTGTGAGTGTGGGTGTGTGTTGTGGCAGTGTGCATGTTTTCCTAAGTATATGCCTGCGTGTGCATGTTCATGCATGAGTGTACAAATGTATATGTGTGTGAGTATCTAAGTGTGTGCCTGTGTGTCTGAGTGAATGTGTGTGCATGTCCTGGGCCACCACTGACAGAGCTCCCTGGACCACTCCCCATGACTGCTACCCTACTTAGGGTCTTGTAGGGTTTCCTTTTCTCCAGAGGGACTGGGGTGCACAGGAAGATGGCTAGGTCATACAGAGATGGCTGAGGTGGGGTTCATAGCACAGGCTTTGGAGTCAGACAAACTTGGGCTCAAATTCCTGCTCTGCTTCCAGATGCTTAGGGCTGTGGGCAAGCCACTTAACTTTTCTGGTTCTCACTTTCCTTGTCTGACAACAGATAGCAATAAGGTCCAGGATGAAAGTTTGTGGTGATGAAAACATTAGCCAATTCACCTAAAACAACACACTAGGCATAGGTCTTTGCTTAAAGTCTATGCTTAATAAATGATGCCATTATACTAATGGACAATGAAAACATTTTTTCTTTCCTGTTTCTTTTTCCTAAGATGCTACTTTAGGCCTAATCAACAGTGGAGCCAGGCGCCACGTAAGGTTTGGAGAAGCTTTGTGGCCCATCTTAATTGGCCATTAGGGCACTTTGGAAGCCATTGGCTAATGAGGCCCCAGAATCAGAAGGAGTTAACACACTGGAACGGTGACAGCACTCCTCATGAAATCAGCCTTAAGCTTTCCAAGAGGAAAGCGAAAAAGTCCCTGTTACGCAACAAACTCCATGTGACAGCTGAAAATACTGACTTGGGTGAACTATGCCTCTTTAAAAATGAAACACTACACCTGTAAGTGTGAGTTGATAGCCGATTTTTCAAGGACCAGAAAAAGAAATAAAGAAAGGAACTCTCTGCAGGGAGGCCACGGTGTCACTGAGGAGAACCAAGTCAGAACAATGACTGAGTGGCCGCCAGGCCACCTGCCTGAGAGGCCGGAATTGAGTCAATAAAGGCACTAAACAAACAGTTGCGCTTTAGTGTTCTAAATCAGTTTGCACAGTGGTTAAAGCTTGTGGGCCGAGGAGCACTGAAAGCCTGCACACATCCTCTGTTAAATCTGAGCCAATCTCCCGGGGCAAACGCTTTGTTTACTCAGCGCCTCTTATTGCAAAATGGCCGCCGGGTTGGGGCAGGAGCCGAGCTGGGTGGAGCTGCCCAGAGGAGGCTCAGGCACGGGCGGTGGCCGCTCCTCCAGGTGTGCTGGCTGACTCTGCTTCACAGAGAGGGGCTTAGGAGCCCACCATCCTGATGAAATGGAAGCCAAGTGGAGGGAAGAAAGTGGAAGAGGAAAAGGTATCCGTCAGAGACAGTCTAGGAGAGTAGCTTTCAAGTGCCATGTGCCAAGGAGGGCAAAGAGGCTGAGAGGAAGAGGTGGCTGGACCTGCACCAGAGGTTCCGGTCCCTCAGGAAAGCAGGCCTCAGTCCTCAGCAGTGATGTGCCTCCCTCCTGACTCTGTGTTTAAATATGCCTCCACTTCAGCATATTTCCATTAGAATCAGGGCAGATTTGAAAGCACTTTGGGAACTTGTACTGGTGCTTAAACGCGGTGAATGACATGATGCTGTGTCCATGAACAAGCTGCTTTGTGGCATTCACAAGAAGCAGCTTTGTCACCATGAAAACTGGAAACATCCCTGTGGCACAGGGACTGAGGCAAGATGGTTCCCATAATAAATCTAATAGCATGACATTCACATCTTGGAAGCAGAATGAGCGGAGAGGAGAGTGGGAAGGTGCCAAATGGCACAGCATCCAGGTAGGTGCAGGGCGCATTTCATAACAGTGCCCTGCTATTTCCCATGGTGCACCTGCATGTCACTCCTACCACAATGAGGGGGTTTCTTGGGGCTGACATGCAAGTGGATCCTGAGATGTCAGAGGGTATCAACCTTACCCAGGTCTACTGGCCTCTCACTCTTCTTTGTTTCAAAATTTCTTCTTCCCTCCAAATTCCCATTCCTTCACTGTAATGATTCTCAACTGGGGAGGGACATTCGTTAATGTCTAAAGACTTTTTTATTGGTTATGACTGAGGGTAGAGTGCTGCTGTCATCTCTCATGGCTAGAGGCCAGAGATGTTGCTAAATGTCTCACAATGCACAGCATAGCCCCACACCATCAAAGAATTATCCAGAAGTCAGTCAACAATGCTAAGGAAACCCCTGTATTCTCATCCTGATCTCCTATGGAAAAGCATCTGTTTGAACTAATTCACAGTATGGTTTGAATGGGGGATAGTCCACATATAAACCCTCCAGGACAAGTTGGTTTTTAAAAGTGATTCTTATTTATTGGAAGGATTGTAAATAAAACAAAAAAGGAGATGAGACTTTAGGGCAGCTCTGGGAATATTTTGTATGTGTGTGGCAGCGAGACCCTCCCTGGTATTCCTTCAGTTGCCTTTCAAAGGCACCCACCCTATTGTTCCAGCAGTAGAAAGGCCAGCCTTCCCACTCACTCTGTGGAAGACTGAGCTGAGGACCCAGGTGGGCCGTCTCCCTCTATTTGCAAATTATGGGAAGCACAAGTATTGACTGACAGACCATCCTGGTCAGGTCAGGTCACCATGCGATGGAAATGATTCCAAGCTAAAAGATGCCTACTTATGTACATCTCTCTGTCAACTGTTTGCAAGATCGTACGAAATGCATCTCTTGGGGCAGGGCTTCTCAACCTTGGTGGTGTGTGAGAATCCCCTTGGGGAGGCTTCACAAATTCTGATGCCCTGCTTGACCCCCAGATCTTTTATTAAGAACTTCCAGAGGTAAAACCAGACATCAGTATTTTTAAGTTAATTTTTATTGAAGTACAACATATATACATTAAAAGTGCATATATATCTAGTAATACCACTTCTGTGTCTATATCCAAAAATGTTGAAAGCAGAATCTTGGTTCAGTATCTGTGTACTATGTTCATCGCAGCAATATTCACAGTACCCAGAGGTGAAAGCAACCCAAGCACCTGTCAACAGATGTACAGGTAGACAAAGTGTGGGATATACATATAATGAAATAAGATTCAGCTTTAAAAAGGAAGGAAATTCTGCTACGATACAGATAAAACATAAGAACATTATGCTAAGTGAAAGAAAACAGTTACAAAAGGATAAATACTGTACAATTTCACTGATATGAGACAACTAGAGTCATCAAATTCAGAGACACAGAAACTAGAATGGTGGGTGCCAGGGCCTGGGAGGAGGGGAAATGGGGTGTTGGTGCTTAATGGGTACAGAGTGGCAGTTTTGCAAGATGAAACTATTGATATCACAGCAGCATGAACATACTTAACACTACATACTGCACTGTACACGTCAAATGGTTAAGAGAGCAATTTTATGTATATTTTACTGTGTTTTTAAAAAGCATATTTTCCAAGAGCATAGCTTGATGAATTTTTGCAAGGTGAACACACTTGTATAACCAGCACTCAGATGAAAAAATAGATCTTACCAGCCCCCTAAAGCCCCCACCATGTCCCCTTCCACTTACTCTCCACCCCAAGTGGCATGCTGCCCTGAATGCCAATGCTATAGTATAAGGCTAATTTTAATGGACCTGCAATAGTTTATACATATATCACATTTTACATCATCCTTCCCCAGTGTTCTAAGTGTACTTGGAAGATGCTTTTAAAAAATATGTGCCATGTTCTGAGCATATTTCGTTGTCCACATTTCTACTTTCTTAGAATAGATGGATTCCTGGAGGTAGAATTTCAGAGTCAAATAGCATGAAATTTTAAAGGCTCTTCATTCTTAAAAGCGTTAGTGTTTTGGCAGGTTTCCAGGAGATCACAATGTACTGCCTCGGTGGAGAATCACTGGGTCAGAGTTTATGGACTGCCTCGGATTAATTCTCTAAGGTATATGCCTTGAACCTTTGCTTACAGTTGATTGGACTTGATCCAAATTGAAATTCATCAAGGATTCAAAGGAACCAGATGTAGTAGATGGGATGTTTTTGGCTGCAAGGAACCAATTAGACATCACTTTAACAACATTTCTTGCTCTTTCCTAACAAGAAATCCCAGGTAGGCTGATAAACGAAGAATTTAGAGTTAGGAAGAAAAGAAAACAAACAATGTGCATAAAGCATCCCATTTCAAATCTTTTTTAGAACAAGGAGAAGAGAGTTTGGCAAGGGTGAGGAAAGGAATCTAAGTAAATAAATCGTGAGATCTTAACCCAGATACTGGATTAAGCATTTAGAATGTATTATTTCATTTAATTTGTCACACATGGGAAAATGTGGAATAGGCATTGCTATCTCTATTTTAAATGGGATCCAAGTCAGAGATTTAAATGCCACATCCAGGATCATTCAGTTAGCTAGCAAGGATCAAGAAATATAGTTTCCATTTTGTCCCTAACTCACCAGGTGGCTCCATACATTTTCTTGGAACTTACCTCTCCAGGCAAGTTTTGAGGCACTTGGAACAGATGATCTCAAAGATTTATTTTAGATTAAGACATTAACCTGAGTGCCATTTCAGCAGTTATTGAGCCATGGTCTTTTGGAAGCAGGACAAAAGAATAGGTGAGAAATAAAAAAGAAACTAATGATGGCTATTGCTTCCTGAACAATTCAGGAATTAAAGATAGTTAAACAAAAAATGTAAAATTTTGCCCATAAAAATAGATTGTGAGCCTTGTGGTCAAAGTCCCATTACTGTGTGGTTCCCCCAGAATTCTAAACCTCCCAGAGTCCCAAGGCCATCTTCTCAGTGGATACAGCCATCATAAAATTCAGTTGTCATTAACTTATGTCTTAGACTGTTTTGTGTTGCTATAACAAAGTATCTGAAGCTGAAAATTTATAAAGAAAAAAAGTATATTGAGCTCAGAATTCTGGAGGTCAAAGAACATGGCACCAACCTCTGTTCAGTTCTGGTCAGGGCCTTCTAGCTACATCACCATGGCGTGGGTGGCTCATGTAAGACATCAAGCAAGAGGGAGAAATGACATGAAGAGACAGGAAGCAGGAGAGATTTGGAGGGAAGTGGCAGGCTCCTTTATAGTTCTCACCAGAATGAACTGGGGTCCCTTGAGACCTTCTACATTAATCCCTTTGGAAGGGGCACCCCCAATGACCTAATCACCTTCCACTTGGTTCCACCTCTTAAGGCTCCACCACCTCAACACTGCCACACCAGGGACCAAGACATGAATCTTTGGGGGATACATGCCAACCACATCCAAATCAAAGCAACTTACTTTATGACAAAGCAGCAGAGACTGACCCTGGCCAGCCCCTTACAGCCCAGAGTCTTTCCAAGAGCATTTCTTTCTCCCCAGCCATAGCTTCCACCCATCAGGATCACAAAGGGCCCCTTTGTTCTTGTTCTAACCGACCAACAAAGTCTTTTCTGTGTCCAGCCAGGAAATGGAGGAACCTTGTAACTTAATTAAGAGCTTACTCCACATCACTCAGAGGGAGTCACCTTTTCCCATCTTTACCAACACAAAAACAGCCAACGAGAAGAGCACATTGACATTGCTAGGAGAACATCAGAATTTTCTGACATTTCGTAGTTGACATTTTCAGCCTCGATCTTTTTTTCAACAAGGTATTTAGCATTTAATAAATTCTGGGATTAGAAGCTTTCTTCTCCAGAGTTGAATATTAGCTGTAGTCTGCAAAGATGGCAGTTGCCCAAATGTTGAATAAACCTAGAATATTTTCCCCAAACATCCAGAATGCATTTAATTAAATGCTACCTATTTCTCAAACTTCCTGCAGCAGTTACTCTTGATTCTTCTCCACATATAATCACACAGAAATAGAAGAGAGTCTCCAGACATTTCTAAAGTGAACATTTTTATGTGCCTTTTAAAAAAAGTATTCACAGTGTTAAGTGAGAATAAAACTGATGTGACCAGTAATGTCAATTTTGGATGTAAAAATGACAATTTAATGAGACTGGGAACTGGATATTAGTCTTAAAAAGGAGAAAAGAAATTATTTCATTTCTGCAGAGACAAAAATATTTAAAACTGCACCTTTCTGGGTATTACTTTGTCTGTGTCATTCTGGTAAGTGGATTCAATCCATCATCCTCTCCGTTCAGTTTAGATAATGTCAGCTGGAATGGAAGCAGCACACTTTGACTTCAAATTGGCAGAGGTAATAACAGTGATGACAGACTCCATCCAATACACAGTCAGCCCTGGATTTCTTCAACAGCATTTATCTTCAACCGGTCGATACACCCTCCACCCTATTTCATGGAGGATGGCAATACATGTGTCATTCAAAATGGTTCCCATTCCATTCCACTAGGATGTGTAAACACCTGCTAAATCAAGTGGAAAACTACAGACATGGAAAAGCATGAGAAAGACATAAAACGATACTATTCAATCCTTTTCTTCTAGATAAATTCTGATTAATATTTTCTTTTGCCATGTTTTCTTTAAGCAAATAAAACTTTTCCTAATTCCCTATTATTTTCCTTTGATGTTTAGATACAAAAGAGATGATCACACATACAAAAAGACTACATGGCTTTCAGGGGTGTATTCCAAATGTGGGGTGCCCATGGATATCTTTTGGGTTCTCATGAGAGACCAGGCCTGCACATGGAAAACAAATGTGCCCCTTCTCCCAAAATAGTTGGGTAGAAAAATGTAAGAACAATTTAATACATTCTGTTCAGTCTTACCTTGCAAAAGTCAGTCAAGCTGCAGGTGTGTGTTTTCTAGAACAGTCCCCACTGGTTTGATCCTGGATTGAGCCAGATGGGAAATCTCATGGTCCACAGTGTCTTATTTTATCACCTTAATGACTCTTCTGTCCCATTCCTTTCCCAGAGAAAAAAGAAACTAGCATCATGGAAAAATGTAGCTCACAAATGTCATTAATTATGTCCACTGTTTACCCTTGCCAGAAGTCATTACACAGAGGACGATTTACAGGTTAAATGTGTTAGATATTACATTAGAATTCAGACACAAGGATCTGGCTCATCTATTTTTATCTAAATTAAGCCATAATGATTAAAGTCATGGAAAAGAAAAATAAAGTCCTACCTAACGTCAAACCAAGCAGAGGAAAAGGTGGTGATTAGTTAAAAGCAAAGAACATTATCTTCAAACCTTATCTCAGGTCTTCAGGTGGAGTAGAGTGTTGATTAAGGACACCCTGTTTATCACATATGCACGTTTTCCACATAAATTATAGCCAAATGACAAATATAATTCCTTTATAAGTCAAAGATCATTTATGCTATCTCACAAGGTGAATTTTCCTTAAAGTTTTGGAAGAACAAATTGTGAAATAAATCATTATTCTTTCTCAGTGTCTAAAGACTGCGTAGAGAAATGAACTTTAAGTTGTTTGCCTAATTTCTAAACAATCACAGGTCCTTCAGCCAATCTAGAAGCTTCTAAGGAAGCTAGTGATATTTTTGTGTAACAAAGTATATTCAAAACACTTTTTAGAGCTTTGTAAAACTCAGTTTATAAACCACATGTAAAAATCAGTCTTAATAACAATTTTTTGTGTAAATTAAAGTGACATTTTCCATTAAAGTCATTACTAAAGACATTTCCATCAGAATCATCTCCAAAAGTACTTTGACTGAATCTAAAAATAAAATCCATTTTCCAAAAGGTAGACCAACCCTTCCTGAAGCTATAAAAAGAGTCCCTCAGGTTCTGAAAGCACTTCTTGAGTGTTTTAAAAAATTTTCTCTTCTTTTCCTTTCTTATAAAAATACCATACATTCAAAAGAGTGTAAAACAAATATAAACACCTAAAGAATGATAAAATATATTCCTATATATTTACCATTCAGGTTAAGAAATAAAATCCTAGCCAGAACTGGCTAAATAATTATGGGGCTCTTTGCAAAATGAACACAAAGGCCCCTTGCTCAAAAAGTAAGAACAAAATGCTATTTAAGTTTTTCTTTCTTTCCATGTTTCTCCTCTGATTACATTTGTGTCTCACTGCCTCATGCAATCTCATTTACAAAACACATGCTCAAAGGTAACATCACCAAGAATTTCTAACCACAACAGCAGAGCATTAAACCAAGTGTGGGACCTTTCTGAGAATAGAGCCCCACATGACAGTATGGGTTGTACTCCTACGAAGTCAGCCCTGAACTTATTTGAAGGTTCCCTCTGTGCCTTGCCCCAAATGTTTCTCCATCATTCTCTTCCAGATGGAAAGCAATTTCTAAAGAGTGATTAAGGTATCTATAGAGTGAGCATGTAGCTTCTAAAATACTTCATTTGGATGTACTTTTGTGTTATTGGAGGATAAAGACTCTCTTACTTACATAAGTAAGAGTTACATAAGTAAGGTACATTTACCTTATAAAATTCAGTCACCATATATAAAAGATGTTAATTAATAAGACAGACAAGACATAAAACCACAAAGTAGATAACAACCTAAGAGAAAGTATAGCAACAGAAAAGAGCCAGAATAATGTACCCAACGCTAGTGTAACAGATCTAGAAGAACATTGACAAAGTGCCCAACAAGGGTGATCACAAAGGCAAAAATTGTAGAAACCAAGCAGGGACCATCCAGGGATTCAGTGATGGAAATGGAGAAAGGAGGACTTGAAAGCATGATGGCCATCTTCAGTCATCAGTCAAGTGGAAGAGGGAGTCAACTTGTTCTACATGGCCTCTTGGTCCCTAAATAAAATGATGACCTTAGCCAGGATTGGGCATTTACCCAAAGTGGGAAAGTGGTAAATTCTGCATCACTGGAAATGTTTAAAGAGAAGGTAGTAATGGTTCAAGTAGGTGGGATATTGGTGCAGGGATTCAAGTGCCAAATGGGTAGTGAGACTGGAGACTTTCAAGGGCCCTTCCAACCCTACGTTTTCATACTTAAAACTCAAATAAGGCAGGGACATAGTGGTCACCAAATGAATGCTCTGTATTCACAAGAAGGAGGGATTGCTGAACTTCTGGTGCATTAAGCTTTAACACAATGTTTTGGAAAATATGGGACTGACAGTCATTTCATCACACGAAATCAGGGAGTTTGACAAGCATTTTAAAAATATAAAATTGAGTACACGCAGAATGCATCACAAGTAGGAAAGTACAGGTAACAGCACATGAGTTTGTACATTATTTATTATGAATCTGGCTTTAAATTTTGCTTTAAAATTACGAAAGCCACATAGAGTCCCAGAATCTACCATTTCCCATTGTGTAGGACTGTCCATGATGGACATGTGAAAGCACAGTTCATAAGGGGTGGTCTGCAGGTCAACCTAGGTAGGTCAGAGCATTAGGTATTGTGTTACAAAATGGACAATGCTAAACTCTGAAGGAGGCATACCACCAACCAGATGAGATTGTGGATCACAGCAAGATAAATAGGTGAGACAAGAAGACAAATTGGTAAATGAGTCACAGATTTAGAAGGGAGAGATTAGGAATGGTTGAAACACAAGGGATGGATTAAATCAAATAGGAAAGTGTAAAACAATACGGAGAACAGGAAGCCAGACTGAAAGAAGCCCAAGAATGTTATAAACACCAATGTGATAGTTCATGCAAAAATATCAATTGATGTTAAAATCATTGTGTGATGTTAAACTACTGTTTAACATCTCCTATATCACCAACTCCTATATCACATTCGTGCTGAAAACACCAAACTTAGATGTAATCATGAGAAAATAATCAGACAAGCCAAATAGAACAACATGTTTTTAAACTGGCCTGGAACCAGGTACAGTGGTGCACGTCTGTAATCCCAGCAACTCTGGAGAGTCCCAAGTTCAAAGCCAGCTGCAGCAACTTAGTGGGGGCCTAAGCAACTTAGTGAGACCTAGTCTCTAAATAAAAACATACAAAAAGTGCTGATTTTTAAAAGGGGATGTGGCTCAGTGGGTAAGCACCCCTGGATTTAATCCCAGGTACCAAAACAAACAAGCAAACAAACAAACAAACAAAAACTGGTCTGGATTCTTGGATTTCCTATCATGAAAAGGAAAAATCTTTATCATGTCCTGGATGCCCATGGATGTTATAGCATTGACATGTCCATGGTGGCCCTGGCCTCATCCTGGATCCAGAAGGCATCACCAAGAACCTGATCCATGCCTCATGAGGCTGTTAGGTTGGAAGGAATGATTAGAGGGAAAGTGAGGATGCTGAACCCAAGGGCTGGGCACGGGTGTTACCTCCTTCTTCTAATGCCCACAATCATCCTTGGACAGCTTCCAGATGAGGAAACTTAGTTAACCATTTGCCAAAGTCATGCAGCAGCATTAGACTCAGAAGCACTAATTGCAAATGCAAAATCTTCTCTCTTCCTTTTAAAAATCAGCACTTTTATACCTGTAATCCCAGCTCCTCGGGAGAGTAAAGCTAGAGGATCCCTAAATTCAATTCCAGCTGGGCCACTTACCCTGGATCTAAAAATAAGTAACTAAAATCATCATTTTAAGTCATGAAACATTTCAAACTGATAAAGAAATAATGAAAATTACAGAACAGACACCCACATGCTTAGTAGCCAGCTATAACATTTTGTCACAATTATGTTAGATCTTTTCCATTTATGGTTCTGCATTTCAGGCACTTGGAAAGAGTTTCTCCCTCACCCCCCTCTCTCTCCTACTAAAATCAGAAAAAGTCAGGTAGTTGCATCTTTTCTGGCATTTCTGTGTATTTATAAGAGGAGGATCATCCATATGAGCTCAATCCATTTTGTCATCGCAGCCAGATTTCCAATTCTATGCAGTTTCTCCTAAATCACAACAGTTTGCCACATACAATGTCTGACAGGATTTTCATAATAAACAAAACTTCATCACCCAGTCATCAAGGTTCATTAGAATTGTTTCCTGTTCTAGTTTCCAGGAGAATCCAGCAAGCACAATTAGGACTAGGTTCCTTTGGTCTTAGATTTTGAGGAATTGCCATTGAAGTATCAAAGTTGGGACTGTGCCTTATGGTGTTTTTTATACATTGTTTATTAATTTGCAAAGTTAACTAAATCAAATTAGCACCGTGGATTTTGTGAAGAATAATAAGCAGGAGATTATTAAACCCCTATATTAAAGATCATAAATTAATAGACTTTCTATCTTCCTCTTAGATTCTGTCTGATATTATTACCCCTGCACCCTCTGAGTTCCAGGGGTCATTCCTTCCTTCTGAGGTTCTCCTCTCTAAAAAGGAGGATCCAAACCCATATATAGGTCATGATCCAGTGATGTAAGTATTCCTCTCTTAAGAATCCATCAGGCAAACTATAAGATGTTTCTCTCCTGGAATTTTTGCCCTGACTAGTTCCACTGAGGGGGTATAACCCTAAAAATATAGGGGTGTGGTCCTTGCTTTTAGAGTGAGATGATAGCAGTCATGAATATTTCTAAACTTTTACTGTGCTAAATGTTTTATAAGTATTCTATCATTTAATATTCACCCACACCTATGAGATAGGCACTATTACTATCCTCAATTTACAGATGAGGATCTGGGGCATTGAGAAGGTGAGCTAAATTCTAGTAAGTGAAGAGGACAGGCACTCACACTAATGACCTTTATTTGCTTGGTCTCTAGAGACTTTTGGGCCAAGTTTGAACTTCACTTTTGTTTTAGCTCTTCCCCCTCCCCCCACCCTCACTTGGTACTCATTTCCTCTCTCCCAGAAGCCTCTTCACTGTTATTTGTTATCTTTCTCCTCCCACAGACTCTGAGTTCCTTGAGCACAGATGTAGGATATATTCATCTTCATCTTCTCAAACTGCCCATGGATCCAGGCACTGGGTAAGGAAGAGTTGTCTTAATCAGGGTAGTTTTAGTTTTAAGTAATGTAAGCTCAATTCAAACTTGAGCTTGAAAGGTGTTATTTGGGAGCTCACATGCTAGGAAAGGCCAGGTGGAACTTAAGGTTGCTTGTCTTCCTGCCCTCATTTTGCTTCTCTGGACTCATAAGCTCTTTTGTTCCTCCAAAGGTGGATGGACTTAATCCACAGAGGAAACATGGCTGCTGACTGCTCCCTCCATACCTTCCCAACCACTGAGATGGTGGTGCCCCAACCATCACCATCACTGAAGACTTCCAACCCTACAAAGTCTACCCCGAGTAGGGAAGAACTCTCAAGCATGACTTGAGTCATATCCCTACTCTCAATGTGATCAGATGGGGTTGTTGTGATTGGCAGCAATGAGCAGAACTGCATGGTTGAAGTCAGGGAGAAGGAGCAATTCTTCCCAAAGAGGGTGTATGTGTATATATGTGTGTGTGTGTGAGTTTGCTAAAAGCCAACATGAGTGTTAGGCAAACAAAAGAGTTCGTTTCTCCCATAGAGCTCCGATTCACTCTTGTTGAACTGAAATGGATTTGGAGCTGTGCCAGTTCCACCAGGAGAACTGGATTGCCTGCTGTCTTCATTCTCCAAAGACACCTTGGCCCGACATGAAGCTCACTCCCAAGAGGCCAATGGAAATACCTGGGTGTGATATCCTGTGCTCCCAGAATCCGTAAGTCCTAAGAACAAGAAGGAAAATATGAGGAACTAGGAGAAACCGCACACAAAGATATTTTAGTGGGCCATTGCACAATCTTCCCACAGGAGCACAGGAAGTCCTGGCTAATCCTATTCCGAGGTTTTACCTGAATAAATGGTCACTTTTAAATCTGCACTTCTACTTCTGGCCATGCTGTGCTTCATAAATCAGTGTGTGATTTAATAAGTCATTGCAAACAAGGAACCAACTGCCCCAATGTTTATGACCAAAAAGGTAAATAAAGCTAGTTTGATGGCTGATAATCATCACATGCTGGGTCCAGGGTGCCAGGAACCACTGGACACTTTTCAGATGGGAGGTTGAAGGAGAGAGCATACCTCTGTGGCACAAGCAGAACCTCTTCCTCGGAGAGGAGAAAGCCTACGTGTTAGGGAGCCCCAGCTAGTGGAGGCTCTGGGTTAGGAGGTGTGGAAGGAGACTCCTTCCTCTCTCCTTTCTCCCCACTGCCCTCTAGGCACTGGGGGATTACAACAAAACAAAGCCCTTAGCCTTGAGAAATCAGTTACTTGGAGAGAGACAAACCCCAAACACACAAATGCGAACTGACATGAGGACTTTGTAAAGCAAGATGTAAATAGATGGAACCAGATTTTCCTTGGATTGTAGAAGTGTGTCCTGGGGCTC
The DNA here is from genome assembly GCA_020662805.1 of Glaucomys volans. Taxonomy (NCBI): domain Eukaryota; kingdom Metazoa; phylum Chordata; class Mammalia; order Rodentia; family Sciuridae; genus Glaucomys; species Glaucomys volans. Next base: position 403,732 of record JAJEJO010002223.1, on the reverse strand, counting down.
AGGAGATGGGCTCTTGGGAAGTTCCTTGGACTTTCATTTGCATATCTATAAAGTGGACAATGTGAACAAAGTAAAAAACAAATATCATTCAGTAAATGTGGCCAATGACCTACTTCTTGTGTTTTGCTTTGCCATCTCTATTAGGTAATTTTTAAAGACTTGGACAGCTGTCAAAAACCAGTATTGAAATAAGCCAACTTTAGACTCAGATCCTGAATTATTGAATGCTGAAATAGATTTTAAAATAGTAGTAATAAAAAACTTTCAATCATATAATTTGCACTATAATTTGGTCTCATACAGATATTAAAGTTATTGTTAAAATTTTTTTCCAGATTTTCTCATATCTTTTAAAATGTTCCCATTTTATGTATATTTTATGTCATACATAATATAATGCTATAATGTATGTTTGTTATTTTTAAATAGATATAAAAATGCAGAGGCATGGACACAAATATCTATTTCAGTTTCACTCATGAGAGACATAATTCAAAATGTTCAGCAGCTACTATTCCAATCTGCACAGACTTAAACCCTGGTGTGCCCTTCCCTGTAAGATGCAAGGAACTATAAGTTTAGCCCTTTAGACTCACTACATGTTCATTCCCCAGGGCCTCTCCATGGTCCTGGAAGGCTTTTCCTGACAAGGCCTCACACAGAATACGGTTTTCAAATAAACCCAGTCTTTACCCAGGCAGGCCAAAAGCCGCAGTGTCCCTTTAAAACTCCCCAACTGCAATTCCACACTTTAGAAAGCTGCAGATGTTGCACCTTCAAAGGTTTCTAAGGTGCTTCTAAGTCAACTGGGAAATTGAATAACCATGCTAAATTGTAGTGGAGTCTTTTCATTACATCATGAAGTACAGCAACTGAAACTCTCCACAGAGACCATGTGTTCCTCCTAAAATCCAGGTGGCCAAATTGTCTTGTTTGAATCAAGCAGAAAAGAACTTCCAAATGTATGGTCATTGCAAAGTGTGTGTAGTGATACTTTCTCTGTGTTTAGATGTGAGGTGTTCCCCAAAGCTCATGTGTGAGACAATGCAAGAAATTTCAGAGGTGTACTGATGGGGTTATGCGACACTTGACCTAATCAGTACATTAATCCACTTGAATGGATTAGCTAGGCAGGTATGGTGTGGCTGGAGGTGGTGAGTCATTAGGGGTGTGCCCTTGGGGTTTATACTTTGTCCTTGTTGAGCAGAGCTGTCTTTCTGCTTCCTGGTACCACATCTTGAGCTGCTTTCCTCCACCAACTTTTCTACCATGATGTTCTGCCTCACCTCAGGCTCTGAGGAATGGAGCCAGCCATCTATGGACTGAAACCTCTGAAACCATGAGCACCAAAATAAACATTTCCTCTTTTTTTGTTTGTTTGTTTGTTTGTTTGTTTGTTTGTTTTTGCTGGGATTTGGCCATGTTATTGAATGAAAGCACCTCACATAGTTGCAAAGATATATTTAATTTCCAGAATTCTGAAAGAGTAGTTTTTGACAATATTTGCCAGAGTCCTACTGCTTTTACCGAGGACAGAAGTCTTGGAAATTCTTACTCTACCTTTATAAATGTTCTCAACTTCTTTGAATCTTTTGACACCAATATGTTGTAGCAAACTTGTGGCAACTTATTGAGGGTGGAATATATCAATTTTCTTTTCAGGGTTTGGAAAGAGAGATTTAAGTACAAGTAAAGGAAGCATATTAAATTTGATAAATTCTATTATATGCTGCATTTGCTAAATATTTTCCCCACATGCTACTTAACATTGAAAATAATTAGTAATCTAAGTAAGCAGTTGGTTAGGTCATCATTAGTAAAATATAAAGCAATGGATTATCCATAATAATGAACATAATGAAAACTGACATCTTTTTTTGCAATTTACATGCTTATTTTAGTATTGTATTATTTTTAACTACAGTTGGGGCAAGGTGGAATAATACAACTTTTCAATTGTTCAGCATTCTGAATATCTTCTTCTAGGACTTCACAGATATTGGTCAGAACTTAGCTGATGTTTATAATGTAGAACCTATTTCTGTAGGAATAACACTATATTGACCTTGAATGCATGACAAATTTTGTATGTACTTCCAGTTTCTACTTATGTCATTGGAAACACTGCTTTCAGATTGACAGAATAACAGTGTCTTTGATCAGAATATTTTTCATTATTAAAAGGATAAAATATATTTAAAAGCAGGTAAAAATCTGACCATTGTGTATGTCTGTTGACCTAAAAGTATTGCTACAGTTGATTATCATATAAGTAATAAGCAGAATTAAAACAAAATATAAGGGAAAAAGAACATGTATTCCAGAAAACAACATTAAAATCAGCATAGTACAGTGACGCAGCCACATCAATATTTACAGCAGCTCAATGCCCAAAAGCCAAATTATGGAACCAACCTAGGTGTCCTTAAACAGGTGAATGGTTAAAGAAAATGTGGTATATGTGCACAATGGAATGTTACTCAGCCTTAAAGGGGCATAAAATTATGGCATTTGCAGGTAAATGGATGGAGTTGGAGAATATCATGCTAAATGAGAGAAGCCAATCCTAAAAAACCAAATGCCAAATGTTTTCTCTGATAAGTGTATGCTGATACATAAGAGGAGGTGGCAATTAAGGGAAGAATGGAGTAACTTTGGATTCTGCAGAGGAGAATGAAGGGAGGGGAGGGGGCAGAAGGTGGGAAAGATGGTGGAATGAGACAGACATCATTACTCTATATGCATGTGTGACTGCACGAATGGTGTGACTCTATATAATGTACAACCAGAGAAATGAAAAGTTATACTCCATTTGTGTACAATGAATTGAAATGCATTCTGCTGTCATGTATAAGTAAATAGAACAAATTTAAAAATGGAATAAAGACATGATTATTATTATAGGTTGTTTTCTGGAATACATTGTTCTTTTCCCCTTATATCTTGTTTCAATTCTGCTTATTACTTACATGATAACATTTCCTCTTTTAAAATTGCTCTTGTCAGGTCTTTTGGTCACAGCAGCAAAAAAGTTGACTAAAACAATGTTCATGCAGTGCTTGGCAGATGGTCATCCCACCATAAATGGTGATTATTGGTATCATTTAGTGAGCCAAGCATCCAGAGAGTAGCAAAAGAAGATTCCAGAGTTTAAAAACATGAAAAGCCTGTAGCTATGGAAGTAAAGAGATCATTCCAGGGATAGAAGAGAAGAAAAAGGACTCAGAAAGCCTGGGTTAGTATAATATTTTGTGCCTGAAGCACATACATCTTTTAAAAATACAATAATATCCATTCTCCTCAAGTTGTATACCTTCTGATCAGGGAATGACATAAGTGAAATGAAAAATAATAAAAGGATAAAATAATTTAATAGCACTTAACAGCAGTAGATACAGCCTCAGGTAGCATGAGATTAATTACCAGATAAACCATCAAAATCAGAGCTGGGTAACTCCAGGGACTGATGCTGGCAGTCCTCAGAGCTGGGCCTCTATTTGGTGGTTGGTTCACTGTGGCTGTTCTGAATGGGAGCTGTATCCCAGGTGACCCTCAGACCAACAGCCCAAGTGGTCTCATATCATAAGACATTTTGCTGATTATAATTTTGCTTAGTTCCACAAATATTAAGTACTCACAACATGCCAAGACCTGGGGTGGGTGCCAGGAATTCAAGGATAAATACAATTTGGTTCCTATCTTTGGGGAGGTCATGGTCTAGTTAAGAAAACAAACAAAACTCATCATTTCATTACAATATGATATGTGAAATGGAAAGTCAGTTACACATATTCAAAGTACTGTTCTGTCCATTCACTCATTTGATCCTGGAAACAACACCAAGAGATGACAAAGACAACCAGCCTCATCACTATTAAGAACTTGTGTGTCTTATACAAAGTACACTTTCCTAATTTAAAAGAGCTTTTACATAATTAGCTTCAGTTAATCACTTGCTGAGGGCTTAATGAGTGCAGGACTTCATGCCGGGGACTGGGTGTGTGCAAAGATATGTGATTTGATTCTAGAACTTTAAAAACTTAAAGTGCAGTTGGAAAAAAGAGACTATTTGAATAAACACACACAAGGTACAAATGTCAAAAGGCAAATGAGTTATAGTTAATGACTGAAAAATATAATATTGGAAATGACATATGATATAAGAAACTGCTTGGCCAGGAGACCAGAAATACCCAAGTCCTGTCTGAGGCAGCGACTCTTTCCAATCATGCATTCTTACAGACTGGAATAGAGAGAGACACCCATGTGAATAAAGCAAGTAACAAATCCTTTGTCACTGAACTCAGTGCACAGTCCCAGGGAGGTGACTGGACCCCAGGCAGAACGCCCTCCCCAAGTTCAGTTTCCCAGCCTGGCCTAGGAAAGAAGCAGTGAAGCTCTGATCTCCACTCAGCTGCAAGCCTTCCCACACCAAAGAGAAAGACAACATCAAATCAGGAACAAGACATGGTGCTCACGCTCCCACAGTCCCCTAAGAATTCCGGGAACACCATCCAGTGCAGTTAGGTAAAGAAATAGGAAGTGTAAATATTAGAAGCAAGGCAAAAATACCATGATTTACTGAAAGGATGATTATATTTGTAGAGAGCTCAAGAAGCTCATCACAAAACTTTGGAACTAAAGAGAATATCCAAAAGTAGTTATTTATTAAAGTACATAGTATTTTAGTACAAACAATAACCAGTTGAGAAATATAATGAGAAATATTCCACTTAACACAGCCAATAAAAAATAAATATGAAGAACTAAATATAAAAATATGGAGACCTTATACATAGAAAAAATTAAAGTCTTGAGTAAGATTGGAAAAGAGGACTTTTGTGAAAAAGTCAAAAATCTCTAAATCAATGTCTATTCTGTTTTGTGTTGCTATAATAAAATACCTGCTGCTGAGTGCTTTATAAAGAAAAAGAGGCAATTTATCTCATATTTTGTAAGCCAAGTGCATTATGCCAATGCCAGATTCTAGTGAGGGCCTCATGGTGGATGGCATCTCATGGCAGGAGTATGTGTGTATGAGAGAGAATTCATATGGCAAGAGAGGAAGTAAGAGAGCCAGCTGAGAAAGCCAAACTTGCTTTATGACAATCCTGTCCAGTGGTAACTAAGACAGTCCCACAAGACCTAATATAGTCTTGTAAGAATTAACCCAGTCTCTTGAAAAAAAACATTAATCCATTCCTGAGGGCAGGTCCCTCATGCCCCCCAAATGTTTTACAGGCCCCACTACCTCATGACACCATTACATTGTGGACCAAGCCTCACTATGAGTTTTGGTTGGGACAAACTGTATTCAAAGCAATTAGTCCACAGAGTTAATGTTACCTCAACAAAACAGCATTCTGTAACAGAAAGAATTTTACAGAACAACTGGAATTCAAAGGAATGAATGCAAACAAAATTCTTAGGGAAACAAAAAAAGAATCAGTACTGAGGGAGGCCCTAATGGATATTAAAGCCTATGAATGAGCAGAGACCCACTTTTCTTCTGGAAAGGAAATAAACAGGTGATTCAATGCAATGGAACAGAGAACCTGTGAAGAAAGCCAAACACATAAGCTTATTTGGTATCTTATAAAGTTGGCATTCCAAACCTGTCAGACAAGTTGGATTAGTCAATAAATTGTGGGAAAACTGACTAGCTATTTGGAAAAAAATACAAAACTTGATTCTTCCTCTATTCCTCCTGTAAAGTAAATCCTAAATAAGACAGATGTTCTAACTTTTTTTTTTCAAACTATGGAAGTAGAGAAATAAAATATAATCTCAGAACGGCCAAACACAAGACCCAAAGCCACAAGGCAACCAACCATGCTAAGTTGTACAACAGAAAGAACACTGACAACCCAAGGCTGGTGAGGATGTGGAACAAAGGAACTCTCATTCATTGCCAGTGGAAATACAAAATGGTGCAGCCACTTTGGGAGACAGTTTCTTATAAAACTAAATGTGCTGTTACCACACAATCCAGCAATTGCACTCCTTGGCATTTACCCAAAAGAGATGAAAACTTATGTCTGCATAAAAACCTGCACACGAATGTTTATGCAGCAGCTAATTCATAACTGCCAAAACTTGGAAGCAACCAAGACGTACTTTAGTAGATGAAAGGATAAATAAACTCCGGTACATGGAGAAAATGGAATATTATTCATCACTAAAAAGAAAAGAGCTATCAAACTTTGAAAAGACCAAACTCTGGAGATCATTAAAAGATTAGTGTTTCCAGAGGTGAAAGGATGGGAAGAGGAGGGAAAGGGATGAATAGGAAGAGCACACAGGATTTTTAGGGAAGTGAAATTTCTCAGTATGATACTATGATAACTACCTGTCACTCTACATTTGTCCAGCTCATCTAACATACATCAAGAGTGAAATCTAATGCATTTGGGGGGATGATAACACATCAATACGGGTTCATCAAATAAAAAAAAAGTGCCACTCTGATGGAAGATGTTGATAATGGGAAGACTCTGCATGTGCGGGGCCGGGATGTACATAGGAAGTCTCTGCACCTTCCTCTTCATTCTGCTGTGAATCTAAAACTGCTCTTAAAAAATTAAGCATTTTAAAAACAGCTAAGCTATGCATTTTAAAAATAATCAAGGGCTGGGGTTGTAGCTCAGTGATGGAGCGCTTTCCTTGCATGTATGAGGCACTGGGTTCAATTCTCAGCACTGCATATAAATAAAGATCCATCAACAACTAAAAATATATGTATTTTTAAAAAGATAATCAAATGACAAATGACAAGGTGGGAGGAAACTATATTTAACATATATTCCTTTAACGTGTAAGTTTTAACTTAAAACATCTAAAAGTCTCTTATAAAACTGAGAAATAATCCAGTACAAAGATAAACTATAAAGTCAATACATACAAATTCCCCATACACATAAAATATCTAATTTATAATCTTAAAAAGTATAAAAGTTAAGAATAATATTATAATGTTAGACCCATCCAATTTTCAAAAATCAAGTTTGGTATAATGTTCATTGCTATTGAAAATGCATGTTGTTTCATATGTGGTTCTGGTATGACCTCTTCGGAGAAAAATTTAATCAAGATTTGATATGTAAGTGACTGTTAATCTGGCAATATATTGCTAGAAATTTAACCAAAAATATATTTTCACATCGGGCCATGGGATGTTTGAATTCCTACCAACTAGAGTGGAAAGGACTGGTGGACTATATGAATCATTCAGCAGAGACTGCAGAGGAGTAATATTTAAATCGTGGGGCTAAAATAGCCACAAAGACTATTCTAGGTCACCTTCCTAGTGTGTTAAAAAATAATCCACTAATGGATCAAACATATCCATAACTAATTAAACTGCCTGCCATGACAAAGCCCAATATTCTTATTTGTGCATAATAGTGGAGTTCATTTTGACATAATCAAACATGCATGGAAATTAATTTGCTTCATTTCAGTTTCCAGTGCTTCCTTTTACTCTCCCCCTGTTGCTCTTCTTCTACTCCATTGGTCTTCCATTTATTGTTTTTTAATTGGTGCTTTATAGATATACATAAAGGTGGGATTCACTGTGGCATATTCATGCATATACCATAGTTTAATTTTGTCCAATTCTTTCTGCATTTCCTCCCTTTTCCTGTCCTTCCACCCTCTCCCTCAATATCCTTCCTTTATTCCACTGATCTTCCTCTATTTTTTGTGAGATCCATACCTACCTGCCCCCCCCCCCATACACACCTCTTTTCCCCTACTTTGATCTAGCTTTCCACACGTGACAAAAAATAGTCAACCCTTGACTTCTGAGTCTGGCTTATTTCACTTAGCATGATATTCTCCAGTTCCATCTATTTACAGGTAAATGCTATCGTTTCATTCTTCTTATGCCCGAATAAAATTCCATTGTGTATATAAACCACATTTTTAATCCATTCATCTCTTGACCAAAACCTGGGCTGATTTCATAACTTGGCAATTATAAATTGCGCTGCTATAAACATCGATGGCCTGTATCTCTACAATATGCTGATTTTAATTCTTTTGGATAAATTCTGAGGAGTGGGATAGTTTAATCATATGGTGGTTCTATTCCTATTCTTTTTTTTTTTTTTTTTTGTTCTTGGGGTTGTAACCGGGGACTTCACGACTGAGCCACATCCCCAGCCCTATTTTGTATTTTATTTAGAGACAGAGTCTCACTGAATTACTTAGCACCTTGCTTTTGCTGAGGCTGGCTTTGAACTCATGATCCTCCTGCCTTAGCCTCACCAGCCACTGGGATTACAGGTGTGAACCACCATGCCTGGCGGCATTTATTTTTTTGAGAAATGTCTGTTTAGTTCATTTGCCCATTTATTGATTGAATTATTTGTCTTTTTTTGGTGTTCAGTTTTTTGAGTTCTGTATATATTCTAGATATTAATCTCCTTTCAGAAGAGTAAATAGCAAAGACTTTTTCTCATTCTGTAGGCTCTCTCTTCATTCTAAACTGAATTCTTTTTTAAAAAAATTTTTTTGCTATGCAGAAGTTTTTTTATTTTAATATTGTCCCACTTATTAGATTCTTGGTTTCATTTCTTGAATTTTAGAAGTCTTGTTAAGGAGGTGGGTGCCTGCACCAATATGTTGGAATGCTGAACCTATTTTTTTTTCTAGCAGTTGCAAAGTTCTGGCCTAATTCCTAGGTCTTTAATTCACTTGGATTTGACTTTTGTGCAGGTGAGTGATAGGGATGGAGTTTCATTCTTCTGCATACGGATATCCAGTTTTCCCGGCACCATTTGTTAAAAAGGCCAGCATATATTTTTGTTGGAGCCGACAACTGTAACCATGTGGGTTTGTCTCTGTGTCTTCTATTCTATCTCATTGGTCTCCACGTCTCTTTTGATGCCAATACCATGCTGATTTTGTTGCTATTGCTCTGCAGTATAATTTGGGATGAGGTATTGTGATGCCTCCAGCATCACTCTTCTTGCTCGAGATTGCTTTGGCTCTTCTGGGTCTTTTATTCTTACAAATGAATTTCAGAACTGTTTTTTTCTAGTTCTGTGAAGAATGTCATTGGCATTTTGATGGGGATTGCATTGAATCTGTATAATGCTTTTGGTTATATGGCCATTTGACAATATTAATTCTACCTATCAACATGTGAAGCCCAATATTAAAAAAACAAAAAAAAAAATCTATGAATATATTCACAATGTCCATCATTCAGTAAAAAGATTAGCATATTTATGAAGAAGCAGAAAAAATGTGATTCGTAATCAGGAGAACAGGTTATAATAAAAACAGATCCAGAAGTGACTGAGATTGTAAGTTTAGCAGACAAGAGTATTAAATAACTGCTACATATATTCCATATGTTCATAGATATAAAAATAAAATAAATACAATGAGGTGAACAATGGGAGATGTATATAAAATAAATGAAAATTCTAGAAATAAAGATACAAGATAAAAATGAAATTTTCATTGTATGGAATTAATAGCATCCAATGAAATTTGGATTAGTTTGGGATTAGATATTGCAGAAGAAAAGATCTTGAATTTAAAGACATGAAACCATCTGAACTGAGCACAGAGAGCAAAGGTCAGGATACCTGTTGTAAATGCTAAAGAAACCACGTTTTAAAAGCCAATAAAGAAGATAAGACAACATGTATGAATGCACAGATGGTGTGACTCTACTTTGTGTACAACCAGAGAAACAATAGTTGTACTCCATTTGTGTTCAATGAATCAAAAATTAAATAAATTAAAAAATAAATAAATAAAAATAAGAATAAAATAAAAAAAGAAGATAAGACAAAACACGAAAAGCTACTCACATCACTTCTATTGAAGAGCTAGCCAGTTCAATAACCAAAAAAAAAGGAAGAGAATGCACACGGATGGGAAACTGAATCAGTTTTTATTGTCAAAAAAAAATCATGCACAGAGAAAACACTGTAATGAAATAAATATAAAACCAAACTAGTATTTATTGGTAGATACTAAGGAGTTCTTGTTCATACTTTTAAGATTGGTAATGGTTTGCTGGGTTTTAAACACCCTTATTTTTTGTAATGCATATTAAAATATTTACACATGAAAGGACCTGATAGCTGGGATTTGGTAGAAGATATTCTGCAGTTGTGGAGTGGGCATAGGAGAGAAGGTAAAGAAATGGGTTAAGGTACACATGAAAAACATCTGCCTTGAATGGAAACTGGCAATGGGAATATGTGGGTTCATTATACTACTTTCCTCTATTTTTGTATGTGTTGAAATTTTCCATGATTTAAAAAAAAAAAACAGTATAAGAGCAGAAGGGCAAATAATGAAGCAGTAAATTATAATTTACAATATATGTAAACAATGAAGAGACAGTGTCCAGAATACATAGAGTTCCTACAAGCTAATTTTATAAAAGCAATAGACAAGATGTAATCCCAGCTTGTTAGGAGGCTAAAACAGGAGGATCATAAATGCAAGGCCAGTCTAGGCAATTTATGAAGACCCTGTCTCAAAATAAAATAAAAGGGCTGGGATGGATGTAACTCAGTGGTAGAGAGCTTGCTTTCCTATATTCTTGAAGCTCTAGGTTCAACCTCCAGCACTACAGAGAGAGAGAGAGAGAGAGAGAGAGAAGAAAAACAATAGACCACCCAATAGAAAGTGAGGAAAGAGACGTGAACAGGTGCTTCATACACACACCCCCCCACACACACACGGGATATTCAAATGATCGTGAAGCTGCACTGCATCCCCCAAAATGATATTCAAATGGTCACCAAACTGATTTCATCATCAATCAAGCAAAAAATAATTAAACCATCCAGGAGCACTGGTGCATGCCTATAATCCCAGCAATTTAAGAGGCTCAGGTGGGAGGATCACAAGTTCAAGGTCAACCTCTGCAAAAAGAGAGACCCCATCTCAAAATAAAAAATGAAAAGAACTAGGGATGTGGATCACTAGTAAAGCACAGCTGGATTCAATCCGAAGGGCCAGGGAAAAACATTAAACCATAATGATTGTGACAACATTCTCACTAGAATCATTGAAATTAAAAAGACGGACAATACCAAATGATGGTGAAAATTTGAACCAAAGGGGATGTTCACACACTTGTGATGAGCATGTAATTTGGTGGATAATACATTTGTGTGTGTGTGTTTGTGTGGTGCTGGGGATTGAACCCAGGGCCTTGTGCATGCAAGGCAAGCACTCTACCAACTGAGTCATATCCCCAGCCCAATGGTGGGTCTACTTTGGAAAACAGTTTGGCATTATCATCTAAAGCTACACATAAATTTATTATGATACAGTAACTCTATTCTCATAAATATTCTAAAGGGAAATAAATGTTTACATGCACAAAAATCCATGGATAAGAATGCTCATAGGTAGGTACCCTAAAACAGAAAGAACACAGGTCTATCAGTAGAAGGAAACACCATGGTGTAATTATTGAAAGAAATTCTAGAAAGCAATGGAAATGAGTTTTGTAGAATGATTATGACTCGCTCATTAGCATCATTGAAATTAAAAATCATGAATCAAATCACATATTCCATGACAGACTAGAATCTCTCAAAAATGTTAAGAGAAGCTGAACACAGAGAAATCATACTTTATTATTTCACTTACATAAAGATATAAAACACCCTTCAATAGATGAATGGATAAAGAAATTGTGGTATATATACACATTGGAATATTATTCAGTCATAAAGAAGAATAAAATTATGGCATTTGCAGGTAAATGAATGAAGTTGGAGAATATCATGCTAAGTGAAATAAGCTGATCCCAAAAAACCAAAGGCCAAATGTTTTCTCTGATAAGTGAATGATGATACATAACAGAGGGTTGGGTAAGAGAAGAATGGAGGAACATTGGATTGTGTAGAGGGAAATGAGGCAGGGAGGGGGCAGGGGAAGGAAAGACAATGGAATAAGACTAATATCATTACCCTATGTACCTGTAAGATTACACAAATGGTGTGACTCTATATCATGTACAACCAGAGAAATGAAAAGTTGTACCCTGTTTGTATACAATAAACCAAAATGCAGTCTGTAAAACTTTAAAAAAATTTTAAAAATTTTAAAAAGATTGAAAACAGATGAAACAAATATATGGTGATAAGAATTAGGAAAGTTTTTCCTTTGGAAGAAGATGGGATAGACAGTAATTGGGAAAGGACATCGAGAGGGTGTTGGGGTACTGCATTGTTCTATTTTTTAATGTAAGGTGATGGTTTCATGGGTTCACTTTGTGAGAATTTTGTGTTATAGAGTTGGATTTTGTGCCCTTTTCCTTGTGCATGTCCACTTCACATTAGACAGTTTAAACATAGACAGGACACTCCTTCTTTGATCTATTTATTCCTTCATTCATTCAATGAGAGTTGACTACAATATATTGGGAGCACCTAACTCTTAGCAGATTGCACTGTGAATTTCTCATGGAAGAGAAAATACTCTGACCAGAGCTAGATGAAAAAACAAGAGCTTGGAACTACTTGGTCACTTTGGTTGAGTCTTTATTGTACCATATATTGCTGGTTTGGCTTAGTCAACCCATTTTGCCTCTCAAGACAGTGAGCATCTCTCAAGTAAATAGTTTTTCCTTCAATTCTCTCTGAAAATGCTAATTTATTAATGCAATCAACTGAGGCTGAGCACACATTATCTGCGACTTTGCTAAGGATTGGAGCCACAACAACAAAGCTGCCACTGTGTTCTAGCAAGGTGCACACTCTGGTGGGATTTATGGTGAGGAGGAAAGCACCTGTTAGCTAACCCAGACTCGAATAGGCAGGCAGCCCATGGCTGGGACACCTGATCCAACTTCAGGCCTCACCTTGAATGCTGCTCTGTGGGATAGTGTCCCAGACAGAGCTAGCAAGGCTTCTCCAAGGCCTGGAAGCAGGAGAAAGCTTCTGCCAGAAAACAAGGGAAACATGACTTAGAAGGACCTGAGCAAATGAATCAAAGGGAATTTTTATCCTTATTTTTCAGCATATTGTGGGAAATATGATTGTCTATGTGGAAGAATGGTAGCGGCAGTCAACGTACAGAAGCGGGTGGGAGTCCAGAGTATAGAGGGTCAGGGCAGGAAGGGCCTTGGTTACTGTGGCAAAGGCAGAAGCCAGCAGGCACAGTGGAGCAAGCTTGGAGTCCCAGAGACTCAGGAGACCAACGCACGGGGATCACTAGTCAAAGTCAGTCTGAGCAACTTAACCAGATCCTGTCTCAAAATGAAATTTTAAAAAAGTGATGGTGGGGGTGTGTGGAGAGCTGGGGATGTAACTCAGGGACACAGTACTTGCCCAGCATGGGCAGGACAGTGGGTTCAATCATCAGCACCTCATAAGTCAATATTAACCCTGCAGGAAAGACAAGCCACTCCCACCCAGCCGCGCCTCCAGTTAAGACTTCCAACTTCCTGGAATTTTGGCCTGGCTGAGCAAAGCCAGGTAAGAGATCGTCCCCTGGTGGTAAGTTAGGGAGCACCTGGTTGCAGGTCACCTGATAATCTTTCACCAAAGAGTAAAAATTTTAAGAATCTTCAATACCCCAAAGATATACAAGCTAACTGAGCATGCGGGCAATTAGGAATGTAAATATGAAAGTTAGTTGTACATATAGGAAAGTCCAATAAACAAAGCTGAGGACCTCACTAGAATGTTCTACTGCTAGATACTTTGGCTTTAAGGACTTAGAGAACCATCAGACATAGTTTCCCCCTGGGCAGGGATCTGTTGACTCTCCTCCTCAGACCATCTCAGGGGCTACCAGTCTGAAAGACCTGAAGGGCTGCTTTGCATTTGGCTCTGCAGATGCATTCATTTGCATATATGTAAATTTCCACATATAAGCATAACCAGCAGGTTTTCAAATTACTGAATGTTATAAGATCAAACTCTAAAACTGATTTGGCATTCATCAGTGTAACCAGCAAATAGTCATCAAGATTTACCACGTAAAGCCAGGTAAGGAAAATTCTTATAAATGGAGCCATGACTGGGGTGGAGACCCCAGACTCTCCATACCTAGGGGTCTTGGGCTCTGCCCATCCAACTCAGCCCCTTCTAGGACCCCTTGTGGATAATGTGGCTTGTGGCTGAGGTTCCATGTTCACCCTTACTTCAAACTAAAGTTAAGTTTTTTTAGACTAAAAAAATTAAAGAACATTTTCATGGGCTTCTAAAAGTATGGTATGCCCTTGGCACCATGCCCCTTGTGCCCACTGGATAAGTCAGCTCTGTGTGTCCGGTTCAAGAACACAGAGCTCTCCTGGTGGTACTGGGGTCTCAGAAGTGATTGGATGGTGAGGGCTCTGATCTCATCAGTGGATTAATCCAGTGATGGATTCATAATTTGATGTTATCACTGGGAGGTGATGGAAACTGAGTGGGACCTACTTGAAAGAAGTGGGTGTCTGAGGGCATGCTCTTGGGGACAGTATCTTGTCTTCTACCACTCACCCCTTTTCTCTTTCTCTCTGTTTTCTGTTGTCATAAGGGTGATCAACTTCCCTCAACCTTGCCCTTCAACCATGATGGTCTGCCTCACCTTAGGCCTGAAGCAATGGAGATAGCCAACCATAGACCGAAACCTCTGAAACCTTGAACCAAAACAAATCTTTCCTCCTCAAAGTTGTTTTTCTCAGGAACTTTATCACAATAACAAAAATCTGACTAGCATACTTCTTGTGCTTTGGGGACCCCAGCTAAGGGATAGGGGGAGCTGGATGGGGAGAGGGGAAGAAAAGAAGAGTTTCCATAGGAAGAGTTTCCATAGCCTCTTATTAAAAAATGAAAATCCAAAATACAAGTGTCTACTCAATCCAGCTTCTTCTAGACACTGTGCATGTCATGAATAAATAAAGCAACATTCTAGCTGGGCGTGGTGGCGCACGCCTGTAATCCAAGCGATTTGGGAGGCTGAGTCAGGAGGATCGCGAGTTCAAAGCCAGCCTCAGCAACTTAGCGAGGCCCTAAGCAACTCAGTGAGACCCTGTCTCTAAATAAAATACAAAATAGGGCTGGGGATGTGGCTCAGTGGCCGAGTGTCCCTAAGTTCAATCCCTGGTTCCAAATAAATAAATAAATAAATAAAGCAACATTCTTCTATTCTTAGAAAGCAAACAAAGCTGCTTATAGACAGCACTGAATGACAGAGAAGGAGGTGAGAGTTCCAGAAATTGCTTCATTCTCTAATAAGCTTTCCTTTAATAGCTACTGTCTTAGTTGACTTTAATACTTATAAGGCACAACTTAGAAACACTTAAATCATAAGAAAAGTAAAGAGGAAAGAGATGCAGGCCCTCTCTAAAATACTGAAACTCCTTAGGAAAATTGGAGTCAACTCCTGGAAGCCCAATGTAGGTAGAGCCATTCAGAAAATCTGTGAGATTACCAGTGCCACTGTCTACCTGAGGGGTACTGAGAGGTGTGTGTGGGTGTGAAGGGTACATATGAGGTGCCCAGCTTTCAATAGGACTAACTGGAGGAGCTAGTTTCACCACAGACCCCAGTCCTATGGTATGTGGAAGAGCACTGAGGCCTCAGCTTGGGTTCATGGACAGCAGGGTCCAGGCTCTGCGGGGGTGGGGCATTCCTGGCATGTGTGGCATGGGGTGGACAGCAACCAGCCTCCTACGGAGGGATTGGAGATGCTGGAGATCTGTCTAGTTGGTGCTCAGTATGTGTGACATTGACCTGGGGTGGTCGTTGGAGTGGGCAGAAAGGAGGTGGAGAGGGCAGGGGTGGGTGGGGTACTTTGAATGGCTTAGTGTATGGGCCGGGAAAATGATTCAAAACCAGAAACTTCACAGCCATCCTCCACTGCTCCCCTCCACCTTCAGTGGTCCTCAGGGGATACACTGTGTGGTGTGTTTTGGGTAGCCCCCCCACAAAAATATGCCACCACCTGCAACCTGTTTCTGTGACTTAATTGGGGGAAATGAATCTTTGCAGATGTAATAGCTTGAGATCATCCTGGATTGCCCAGGTGAGCCCTAAATCCAATGATTTGTCCCTAAAAGAAATGGAAGAGGAGAAAACATAGACACAGAGGAGAAGAAGGTCACAGGAAGACAGAGGCAGAGGTCACAGTGATGGAGTCACAAGCCGAGGGAGCTTGAAGCCACCAGCAGCTAGAAGAGGCATAGAAGGAGTCTCCCGTGGGGTACTCAGAGGGAGCATGACCCTGCCAGCACTGATTTCAGACCTCTGTTTTTCAAAGTAGAAGATAACAAATTTCTTTCCATTTTTTTCCCCCTCACAATGCTGGGGATCAAACCCAGGGCCTCGTGTACACTAGGCAAGACCCATACCACTAGCCACCAAGTTTACGGCACTTTGTTACAGCATGATTCTACTTTGCAGCTAAACATGGGAACACTGAGCTGTCCTTGAAGCCACCAGATGCTAAAAATAATTACCTGGGGGAAGCAGAGAGGTGCAGTGTTGGGGAATGAATATTTCACATAACGGAATCAGACAGGCCCGGCCTATCAGGAACTGCCAGGGTTGGGTGGCTCATTCCGAGGTCAGTGCTGTTCATGAGCCTGGATTCGTTCTTCTGGCAGTGGTTTAGCCAAATTGCCCCTGGATGTTGCATGTGTGGGCCATACTGTAATCTGGAGCCTCGGTGAGGACCTGGCTAGAGGGATTTGCAGGTGGAAACAGCACTAAGAACAGCTTAGTGCTCAAGTGACCCTTAGTGCTTCCTCTACCAAGAGTGACCAGTGATGCAGGAAACAGAGCAGTTATTTAGGGACCCCCAATCACAGAGCCAGGGGTGTGCTGGGTACTTTTGCAGCAAGCAAAGAGAACAGTGTACTGCCAGCTGCAGCCAGACCCCTGAACCCCAGTGTGGGGCCAGCCCCAGACCTGTCAAAGGGAAGGGGAAACGAAAGGTTCCAGGGATCCTAATAATGGTGGAGATCATGACCATGCGTTTTCACTTCAGCTAAACAGGAATTTAAAAAGTGAAAATTAACATATGTCTGGCCTGAGCTATGTTGTCTAGTCATGCTCACCCAACCTTCAGTCCCCAACCTTTTATAGATGAGGACATCGAGGCTTAGGGAGTTCCAGCATCAGCTGATGCTCCTACCACACACATCTCAGCTGGGATGACCCGGAGGGGTCTGCCTCCAGAGCCCAAGAGTTCATTCTTCCTCTTGGTGGGCAGAATCCATTCTCCCAGTCACTGGAACTGTTGCTGGCTGCAAACCATTTCCCCCCATTGCCATGGAACTTTCTTCATCTCTGCTACTTTATGCATTTGCTTGCTTTATAAACCTGAGTCTTCTAAACATAACTCAACCTCACATTGATGCCTGGAGCCTTCTTCTTAGCTGAGCTGAGTTCTAACACACTGATGCACTCAGGGGCTGTCTGTCTTTGTCTATTTAGTCCCAGGGTTTCAAGCTTCAAAAACCAATTTTTTGTTCTTTTAGTTTCTCTTTTCTTTCTTCCTTTTTAAAATTCCATGTCTTACTATAGCTTTCTGAACTTGAGCCTCCATACCTGCCTCTAACAATTTTCCCTCTTCCAAAAAGCTATTTTTGATCTGTATGTACAAGAAACCAGTTAGATTAGAACTATATCTAAAATAAGAGTTTAGACCCAAGTGAAGGTTCTCAGTCCCTCTCTCACAAACAAGTGACAGGAATTCATCTCAATGCATCAACTTTGCAATCATTTTGCTGAAGCAAATGCTTCTATTCTCTACCCTGCTTCACTTTTTCAGTGGGATCTTAAAAGTTGAAATGACTGGATTGGGGAATCTCTTAAAAGTGAAATGTACTAGGAGAACCTACCTTTCCATTAGGTGACTGACCTCTGTGACTAGCCTCTTCTTTCAAGAGGCCAGAGGTGCCTGCCTACCAAAGTCCTGAGGTTCTAATGAAGATTTCCATCTGTGTGACACAACATCGCCACCTGCTGACCAAAACATCACAGTGGAATTTTGTGCATCAAATACTTTGTCAGAATGTGAACAATCTTTAAACTAAATATGGATTGCAGCAATTTGTGTTCCAATCCACAACTTAGTATGACATTTACAGAGCTCACCAACCCAAACATCAACTTCCAATTATATCCCTTTCTGCAAGGAACATGCTTCCATTTAAAAGCAAAAATTACAAGATTAAATCTTTTATTTTTTAATTTTAGTTTAGCCTTTACATTTAATAAATATGAATTATGGAAAGGAAATTATGATGGATGCATTGCCTGATAACAGAAGTCATGCTGTGTGCCAGATGAATGAGAAGTTATGCTGCATTTGTGTACAATGTGTCAAAAAGCACTCTACTGTCATGGATAACCAATTAGAACAAATAATTTTAAACAAGAAGTCATGTTGTGTGCTGAAAAGATATCCGCTGATGTCACAATCACCCTTTCCCATTTATTGGCTGTGTAAAACTGAGACTCAGTTTCTTCATTTGTAAAATGAAAATAAGAATACTTGAGCCAAGTGCGATGGGGCACACCTGTAATCCCAGGGACTCTGGAGGCTGAGGCAGGAGGACCAAAATTTTGAGGCTAGCCTCAGCAATTTAGCAAGGACATAAGCAACTTAGCCAGACTCTGTTTCAAAATAGGAAGAAAAAAAGGGGGGCACAGGGGATGTGGTTCAGTGGTAATGCACCCCTGGGTTCAATCCCTAACACCAAAAAAAGTAAGAATACCTACCATAGAGCACAGTCATGCAAAATCAATAACATACTCATCATGTGTTTAGCCTCCTTCTATTAAAGAAACAATCATTCTTTTAATGAAAATGCACACATTCACCATACTTCTTCCAGGACCATTATAAGAGAAATATGATTCGAAAGCATAAATTTTATACAAGATTCTGAAAGCAAAAGCATAACTCAGATGTAGAATAGCTGGTTTTTTAACTTCATGGTTAATTTTCACTGAAGCTTATCAGAGGAATAGAAGTCAGCACAGTAAGGTTACGCTCTTACAAACATACATTTTATTTTTAAAGTGCATTCAACACTTTTATCTGAGGAAGCAGCAAAGAGGTCTGAGTGATTGACCTCTGTCAGCTTTCAAACCTGCAAGTCTCCCAGCGAGGCCATTATGGGAGTCTGCAAAGGCAAATACTGCTTTCAGGGAGCAGAGGTAACTCTTCGCAGTTGTCTTTGTTTATCTGATACCCTGACATGAAGTGCCTTCTTCTCAAAGTACTGTAATTGCTTGATATAATAATAGCTCATGGTTGTCCCTATTAATGGTGTACTGGTTAAGAAGATGATTGCTAGCGTCAGACTAAAAGCCTCAAGTCCTGAGCCTGAATAAGCTACCTGAATCCCCTACTCCTTCCTTGTGGGGTTATTGCTAGTGTCAAATGAAATAATGCACCAAGCACTTTATCAGTGCTAGTCACAATATATGTCAGAGCAAAGAATATTACCAGGAATAATAAATAAAAGTCATTTTTTAATGATAAAGAGGTCCATTCACCAGGAAAATAAAACAATCCTACATGTTTATAAGCCTAATAACAGAGATTCATAGTACATAAAACAAAAACTGATTTAACTGGGAGATATAAATTTAAAAATCTACAATTTCAAAACCTCTCTCTCAGTAATTGATAGAACAGGTAGAAAGAAAATCAACAATGATATGCAAACTTTGAATAACAGTATCAGCTAACTTTTCCTGACATTTATGAACAAACCACTCAAAATCAGTATACACATCCTTTTCAAGTGTGCATAGAACATTGACCACCATAGGCCATATTTAGATCATAGAACAAGTCTCAATCATTCTGAAAGGGTTCAAGTTATACTAGGCCCACTTTATGACCATAATGAAGCTAAAGGTCTCTGAAACCCCAAGGATTTTGAAACTGAATGACACATTTTAACCCATGAGTCAAAGAAGAAATAAAAGGCAAAATAGAATGTATTTTGAACTGTATGAAAATAAAAACTCAAAATGTGTAGAATTCTGCTAATGCAGTTCTTTGCAGGAAACTTATACTGCCAAATCTTAATGTTAGAAAAAAAGACAGCCTTCCAATCAATGACTTTGCTTCCATTTTAGGAAAGTAGGAAAAAATAAATAAAAAGAGCAAGTGAAGCCAAGGTACAAGTAAATCCAAGAAAATAATGAATGTAAGAGTAGAAATCAAAGTTGGACATGCAGGCACACACCTATGATCCCAGGTAGACTGAGGCAGGAGGATATGAGTTCAAGGTCAGCCTGGGCCACATCGTAAAACCTCATCTAACAACAAAAAAAGATGAAAAAAAGGAAGATAGAAAAATAGAAAAAGAAGGAAAGAAAAAGAAAGAGAAAGAAAGAAAGAAAGAAAGAAAGAAAGAAAGAAAGAAAGAAAGAAAGAAAGAAAGAAAGAAATAAATCAGTGTGGGGGTTTCTGCCACATCCAGCGTGGACGAGGGAGGGGTTAACTCTCAGAGGATGAGGGTGCTGGCAATAAATCAATTAATTACCAATAAACTTAGCTAATCAATAAACACATAAAAGCCAGTACTCTTTTCAAATGGAAGGGGGCGTGACGGATGGGGCCATACCAGATCTGGCCTCTATCAAGATGGAGAACTCCATCTTTACCTTTATTTATAGTTGCATAAGTAAAGGGGCCCAGACCAGGAGGGGCTTCTTCTGTGAGGAACAGGATGGGGTGGAGTTAAGGAAGCCATTTGTTTAGGGAACTAGCATAGCATCAGATGGTCAACCACTCCCATTACAGGGCCACTTACTCCTAGGCTATCTGAATCAGTCTCCCATGACCGCCAGTTCCTGGGACTCAGACCTCTGGTATCCCTTGGCTCAGCCAAGTCTGATTCTGCTAGACATGGCTGGCTCCCCACAAATCAGTAAAAGAGAAGGAAATCAGCAAAAGAAAGAAGCCAAAAATAATAGAGAAAAATCAATGAAACTAAAAGCTTTGAGATCAATAAAATTTATAAATCTCCAGCCAAATTGATCAAAAAGAAGATGTAAATTACCAGAAATTACCAGTATCATATGAGCCAGATGACATTGCTATAGATTCCACAGATATTAAAAGGATAACAATGGAGAATTGTTAACAACTTTATGTCAATTAACTTACAACTTAGATGAAATGGACACTGTCCCTGAAAAACACAAATTAACAAGACTATTCAAGAAAGAAATAGATAACCTGAATGGTCCTATAACTACTAAAGATATTGAATTTACAGTTAAAAAGCTTTCCCACAAAGACACTTCCTAGAACAGATGGCTTTATTGGTAAATTCTACCAAAGACTTAAGGAAGAAATAATATCAAACCTATGCAAAATCTTCCAGGAAATCAAAGGGGGGAAAGTATTTCCCAACTCATTTTATAAAGCAAGTATTACCCTGATTCTAAAATCAGACAAAGACATTATAAGATGCTATAAACCAAAATCCCTTATGACTATAATTTCAAATATTCTTTGTGTTTTAACAATTCAAACCCAACAGTACATAAATCACTGGAGTTTAACCCAGAAGTTCAAGACTTGGAAATCAATCAATATAATGCATCATGTTAAGAAAAAAACATATAATCATTTAACAGCTGCAGAAAAAGCATTTAATAAAGTTTAATATCCACTCCCAGGTTTTAAAAAGCTTACAGAGAGAAGAGTTAGAAGAGAATTTTATTTATGCTCTATCAATTTGATAAAATTTGCCTAACAAAAACCTACAGTTAATATGCTAAGTAGGAAAAAGAATCAAATACTTTCAGTCTTCCAATACTTTCAAAGATTGTTTTCCCTTTAGGAGGATGTTATTATTTTGATTTTAAATGTTCCCCATAAGCTCATGTGTTGAAGACTTGCTCCCCAGTTGAGCAATGTTCAGAGGTGGGGCCTTTGGGAGGTGAATGGATCATAAGGACTCTGTCCTCATGAATTAATTAATCCATGCCTGGATTAATAGGTTGATGGGCTATTGGGAGGTGCTGGAAACTTTAGAAGGTGGGTCCTGTTCGGAAGAAGTGGCCATTAGAGATATGCTCTTGAGGAGCATATTTTATCCCTAGCCCCTTCCTCTCTTTCTTTTCCTGCTTCCCAGTCACCATGAGGTGAGCAGTTTCCCCTGCCACATATTCTGTACCATGATGTTTGCCATGCCATGGACCCAAAGCAATGAGGCCAAGCAACCATGGGATCCAAAGTAAGTCTTTCCTTCTTTTTATTTATTTATTTATTTATTTATTTATTTATTTAGTACTGGGGATTGAACCCAGGGGCACTCCACCACTGAGCCATATCCCCAGTTCTATTTTGTATTTTTATTTAGAGACAGGGTTTCACTGAGTTGCTTAGGGCCTCACTAAGTTGCTGAGGCTGGCTTTGAACTCGCGATCCTCCTGCCTCAGCCTCCCAAGTGCTGGGATTACAGGCATGTGCCACCGTGCCTGGCTCAGTCTTTCCTTCTTTTAAGTTTATTTTCTCAGGTATTTGATCACAGCAACAGAAAGCTAACCAACACAGAGTAAGAACAAGAGAAAGATGTCTTCTCTCATCACTTCAAATCACCATTGTACTAGAGATTCTAGCCAATGCAATAAAGCAAGGAAAATAAATAAAAGGTATCCAGATTGAAAAGGAAGAAATAAAATTATTTATATATGCAGGTGACATGTTTGACTATGTAGAACACCAGTCTAACCTACAAAAAGTTGCTAGAACAAATATGTGAGTTTGACAAGGTTGAAGGACAGAAGGCCAAAGTACAAAATCAATTTTATTTCTATGAACTAGCAATGACTATCAGAAATTTAAATATTACTTATAATGAGCATCAAAAAACTTGAAATACTTTAAAATATGTGAAAATTCTGTCCATCCATAGATTAATACATAAACAAATTTGATATATTCATGCAATGGAGTAGTTCTCCAAAATATAAAGAGCTATTGATATACATCAGAAAATGGATGAATCTCAAAATAATTATGCTTAGTGAAAGAAGACAAAGGAAAAGGAGTACATACTATATGGTGCCATTTATATGAAATTATAAACAATGCAAACTAATCTATAGTGATGAAAAGAAGATCAATGGAGGCCAAGGCAAGACTGAGGGTGGGACAGTAGAGAGGGATCACAAGGGAACACAGGAAAAGCTTTGGGGTTGAAAGATGTCTTTATTATCTTGATTGGTTTTGTGAGAGTATATCTAATATATTGTAATTATGTATAGTTGTATATAATGTTTATCTCAATAAAGCTGTTTTTAAGATGTGACATAAAATGAACAGATACAGGATAGCTAGAAGTAAGGATAAATAAATACAATCTCTGGGTACCCACAAAAGATTGGATCCATTCCTTACAGATCCCAAAATTCAAGGTTGCTCAATTTCCCTCTATAAAATGACATCGTAGTTGCATGTAACTTATACACATCTTCCCATATACTTTAAATCATCTCTAGATTACTTAAAATACCTGATACAATGTAAGTGTTGGGCAAATAGTTGTTACATTATATCATTCAGGGAATAGTTACCTGGAAAAAAGTCCGTACCCGTTCAGTGTAGATGAGATTTTATTTTCTAAGTATTTTTCCATCTATAGTTGGTTGAATCCGTGGATGTAGGACCCATGGACACGGAGGGCTGACTGTAGCCTCATTTGAGGGGCTCTAGGACTCTTTGGCTTCCCTATTCCAAGAGACTCTCATGTGGATTTCATGAATTCCTGAAATCACCTCATTGTAGCTTCTTTCTTTGGGACTAAAATTATATTCCCATTAAAATATAAAGATGAATAACTCTTTGTATAACATCAGTTGTTTTAACACTTCTGGGTGAATTTTCAAATCATTTCCAATTTTCTAAGAGGTGACTGGGATAAAGACAGAGAGATCCAGATCACCAGGACGCTGTAGTGGACTCTATTTCTGCCCACCCAATTTGCATTTGACTTCTAATAATGAAACCCTAGTTCCCCTTTGAGGACATTGTTCTCCCTGACTCTGTGATCATGTGACTTTGGTAGGGTTGACCAACAGAATAATGGAGAAATGATGGAATGTGACTTCCAAGGTTAGACCATCAAAGGCACTGTGACATCTGTCCTGCTGTCCTGAATCACTTGCTCTGGGGAAAGTCACCATACCTCGAGGACACTCCTGTCCTCTGCTGGGGCCCATCACTTCTGTATTGAATTTAGATGTGTGCATTACATCCACACGTGCTGGGGGATCCTGTGTGAGGGGAAGAACTGGAGCAGGGATCTCGTCATGTCCACAGGGCATGGAAAGAAAAGGTTTAAGAGCCACACATTAAAGGAAGGATGTCAAGAATGTCCAAAAGTCTGAGTTCTTGCTTGTCACGTGTCCTTGGAGGTGTACATGACCCAGCAGCTCTGTAGTCTTCAGCCTTCTCTGCTGCTGTTTGTGGCATCTGTTTTCCATCTACTCCCAGGTAATCTATCGTTCCACACAGTCTGCATCCTCCTACCACAAGGCAGGTTGACTGGCCCTCTCCTAGTCTACCTCTGACACCTTCTTGGAGATTCCTGGGATCTGGGGATGTTTTTTGTGCTCTTAGGAAATAAGAATGCAGCCAGACACAGTGGTATATGTCTGGAACCCTAGCTTCACAGGAAGCTTGGGCAGAAAGACTGTCAGTTTGAAGCCAACCTGGGCTAAGTTGCAAGACCCTGTCTCAAAATAAAAAATAAAAGGACTGAGGATGTGGCTCAGGGGTAAAGTGCCCCTGGGTTTAATCCTCAGTACCAAAAACAAAAACAAAAACAAAAAACAAAAAAAAAAAAAACCAGAATAAGAATGCAGAGGGCTGTCTTAGACCATCTCCTCCCAGACATACATGCTGCCATTTCCAGCCTGTTATCACACTATGTTTTCATAAGGGACTTGTTTGTTATACTCTTGAATACCACCATTCCTACCTCTCAGTCTATATTATATAATACATTTTTCTTTGAATTCTTTGGTATGGTTACGGAGGCTCCAAGTCCAAATACTTGCAATTTTATACCTCTTTATCTCCCAGCTTTTCTCATTACCAAAGGTTTTGAAGCTCAGTTGACTCTTTTCTTCATCTCAACATTTTTGCTGGTTCTTCTCTTTCATGAGGTGAAGCACTTTGCAGGGCCACTTGACTAGTTCTGGCCATGAAATGTGGGTTAAAATTATGAATGTCATGTCTCTGCACCCATAACAAATTTCCATGTTCTCAGTTTTCCTGTTGTGGCTACTGAGGAGGAGGACATACCCACATAGTACTGCTATAAGGTAATGGCATATCCATTAGCCTGAGCCCCTGAGTTACTGTATGAGGCAGAATCCTAACTGACCCACATGTAGCATGAATGAAAAATTATTTTATGTTAAGTCATTGAGATTTTTGAAGATTTTTGAGATTTTGCATCTTATTATTGCAGCACAGTATAGCTTATACTGACTAACACCATAGACTGGTATGCTCTTGCAAACTAACAGAAGTATCAGGAACACAGTGAGATTCTTGGGGGAAAAAAAAGAAAATAAACAAACAAGAAAATCTTGGTTGGTTTTACAAACTATTATTCCATTACAATTTTACTATTATGCCATTACAATTCCATTACAAAAATGTTACATCAAAATATTTAACAACCTGCATGGACATGAGTTCAACTAATCAGAACAAACACCAAACAAATCAGAAAGGACATCTGCTCATCTGCCACACAAGGCTATCTCAGCTGAAGAGTCCTGGCATACAGTCAGAACAATGTGAGTATTAAATAGCTTTTGGAAACAGAACGAATAAATGAGCAGCCAGGCTAATGATAAGCAAAACTCATGGACTCTGTGCTTAAAGTTTCCTGAAAACAAAGAATGGAACTCCAGTGTCTGAATAATTAACTGGGTTTATTTCCTTACTGCCCCTTCTGCCCCTACTCTGGAGGAAAATAAATAAATAAGTTACTGGATCTCAGCATCTGTAGCTGCTTATCTGTTTTGAGACAAAATCCTTTCTTATCGGTTAACATTTAATCTGCTCAAAATGGACCATTTATAAATAAACACATTTATGGATATGTTTTAGAATAAAGTCTCTATTATCCAGAATGCCAGATTCCCAGCTCAAATAATTAAGTTATTCCTCCCAGGGTGGGTTATCAATAGTCTCCTGATGCACTGAATAATGAGCTACAAGACTAAGAAGACCTCCTGAATCGTCCAAGAAAAATCCAAGAATGTTCTGGGTGTTTCTAAAGACTAAGTACATTTTGCAGGGCCTTATTTGGACGTGGTCATCACTGATGCAGTTTGATAACTTTCACTGACCCAGAAGAAATAACTTATAAGGAATCCCATTTCTCTGCCATTGAAAGAAATGAGTTTTCCATAGTGTAACTAGTGAAAGTTTAAGCACTAAGTTTAAATAGATGAATGACTGAAATTACATGTAAAAATCCTGTGGCTATGTACTTATGTTCTGGGCAGAATGTGCATGAATATCTAGCTTTGTATGTGTCCCAAGAATATTTTTAGGAGATGAATAACCTCCAAGTTACAAAGACAATTTTCTTACAAAGAAAGAACTTTCTCTGACTAATTCAAATGACAAAATGAAAACTGGAAACAGAAAGATTTAGTCTCTAAATCCTGAATGACCTTGAAGTGTAGTTAAAAGAAAATCAAAGCCTGAGATGGTGAAGTTTTAATGCATTTAAATGAAAATTAAAATGAAGGATGAAAGAAAGCACTAAGTCATATTTCTCTGGTTGAGTTAAAGGATTTTCTCCTTGAAATTCCAGTGTGGATGGGAGAAGGAAGTAGATGGCGGTGGGAAACCCTTCTTCACCAAGTTTCTGAGCTTGGGGCAAAGCATGGTAGGAATGTTGTCCTGACACAAGTCTGGGGTGGGCAGAGATGGCGAGATCTCTGGAAAAGGGATTTCTAAACTTGGAAGAGAGACAGTTGCCTAAAAAGGTCCAACTGTTCTTTTACTCACTTTAGATCATCTGAAGACTACTGAAACCTGAAGAGACCTGTAAGAATTGAGTAAGAAACTCA
>JAJEJO010002223.1:317041-376273 GCA_020662805.1 Glaucomys volans | reverse complement strand
TTTCTTTCTTTCTTTTTTTCTTTTTCAGCATAGACAGTATCGAAGGGGGTGGATGGAGCTTGAATCCCTCGGCTACCAGCTGGGCCACATTCGACTCTGGAACACACTCTGGGTCATTCTCATGACTGTCTGACCAAGCAAGCTTGCCATGTGATTTTTCATAAGCATAAGATTTAAGATTATAAACTAGAATCACCATTCATAGAGTAGGACTGAAAGGCAGGACCTGCAGACTTGAAGTTTGGGTCACATGTGTTGTTGCAAAGATTCTTTCCTCTCTATTTCTGAAAACGGCTCCCACTCCACTCCCTACCCCACCCTTGTTCTTTCCTCTTAGCATCTCAGAGTCCCAACCCCTCACTTACTATCTGCTTCAGGTTTTCAAAGAAGCTGAATAAGCTCTGTAATTGTGAAGAAGATTGAAGGGAGATTGAATCCCAGGGTGGTTAAACACTGAGTCACATTCTCAGTTCTTTTTATTTTGATACAGGATCTTTCGAAATTGCTGAGGACCTCCCTCACTAAGTTGCTGAGGCTGACTTTGAACTTGCAATCCTCCTGCCTCAGCCTCCCAAGCTCCTGGGATTATAGGCATGTGCCACCATGCCCAACTCCTGAAGTGTTTTGACATCTGTCTGAAGAGACACAATTTCTCGGTCATTTTTGCACCCCAGAACCTAACCCAGTGCCTGGCACATGGTAGATGCTTAGCAAATTCTTGCCAAATGAATGACTGTCAGGTCAGAGTAGCAGAGTACCAAGTTTTCAGTATAAACTCTGTAAGGATAAAAATAAAATGCCTTTATACAAGTCAAGCTTTGAATACCTCCATCTTAACGTACTTAAAGTCCAAATGACTTCTGATTTAAGGGTGGAAGACTTTACACTAAAACAGACTAGAAATGGAAATTGAAAAGGCTTGTGGGTCTAAATTTGAAGATCATCCCACTTTCCTGAGCTAGGATTATACCACCTTCATTCACACAAAAAGGCTTCCATAATCCTCAAATCTGTAAAAGGAAATTTATCTTTCTGTTGGCTGAGA
Source organism: Glaucomys volans (assembly GCA_020662805.1). Taxonomy (NCBI): domain Eukaryota; kingdom Metazoa; phylum Chordata; class Mammalia; order Rodentia; family Sciuridae; genus Glaucomys; species Glaucomys volans. Next base: position 375,228 of record JAJEJO010002223.1, on the reverse strand, counting down.
ATAAAAGGCACAATGTGTATGTGTCCCAGGCTAAGGGTGACATTAATCAGGAAAAGGAGAGGGACGGTGATAGGGTTAATTCTGGGCTTAATTTTTAGGAACACTGTGTCAAAGAAAACAACTAGTTTGATAACACTGAGCTTAGGTTACCTTAAAATCAATAGCGTAGCACCTGCATGGAATGCAGGCTTTGTCCAGAAGGTTCTATGACCTCCACTAAAAGCAGGTCTTAGAAAGGCTTCCACCAGGGCTCTGCCCAGCTCCCTCACTCTGGTGGCCATGGTGTTCACTCCTCTGCTCTTCACAGAGCTCATGGTCGAGTGACAGGAGCAGACAATTATGATCCAGAGTGATGGCCCATACCCTGAAGTTCAGCCCAGGAGTCCAGCATACCTAGGGCAGATGGCGTGCAGAGTGACCAGGAGCAGGGCAATCTCTGGGAATATCTGGGGGTCAAGCGAGAGTTTCCCAACCAAAGTGCAAGAAGCAGAGGAATCCTAGACCTCAGAACAGGTGTAAGAGCCAGATGGGAGCAGCAGAAAACTGGACACACCAGGGAGCTCCTGGTGGTTCAGTGAGGTTTAGGAGAAGCCTTGGACTAGGCTCAGCACGCCCAGGAGTCTGCACTCATCTATTGGTGATGGTGAGTCAGTGACAAGTTTTAAGAGAGTTACACTGTATCATAGAAAAATTCTGGCAATCGTATGGGACATAGAAGAAGGAAAATTGGGGACAAAAAAGACTAAGGTAGTCATCCAAAAGTCACAATTAGAAGTCTAGCCAGGACAGCAGCAGGTAGAAATAGGGTGAGGAGGACAGATGTGGGAGCCTCAGGAACCTGAGGACCAGACTTTGGACAATGACAAGCTCTAAGGGACCAAAGGGGGAGAGGGGGGAGGAGGCAAGGGGAGTGTTCAGGTTTCTGACAGGAGCCATCTGAAGCTTAGTGGTGCTGTTCTACCTTACAGAAGCAGGGCCAGGAACACGGTATCTTTGGAAATGAGGAGTTGGATTTGGTCATTTTGAGTTGAAGCATCTGTGGGACATGCAGGTATTTGGTAGGCAGTTGGTTCTTGTCTGTAGCTCAAGAGAGACTCAGCCTGGTGGTGGAAGCCGTCTGACATCTGTCTTGGTTCTGGTTCCAGGAAGCAGAGCCTGAGAGCAAGTAGCTTATCACAGAAGCTTCCAGAGGGGGTGGGGAGGGGAGTTGGAAGCAGAAGAGGGATGTGTGGGGAGCTGTGTAAGTTGGCTTCCAAGTACTGCCATAGCAAAGTATTACAGAGTCTGTGGCTTAAACAGCAGCATCATATGCTCTTACCTTTCTGGAAAGCAGAAATTCAAGATCAAGGGTTGGCTCCTTCTGAGGGCTGCAGTCAGGATCTTCCACTCCTCTCTCTAGGTTTCTGCAGCTTGCTGCAATCTTTGACATTCCTTGCCTTGCACATCCATCACCCCAGTCTCTGCCTTCAGAGTCACATGCTCTTCTCCCTGTGTTTGTATCCTTGGATCCAAGCTTCTTCTTTTGATAAGGACACCAATCATCTTGGTTGGGTTGCATCTACTCTAATATGACCTTGTCTGAATTTAACCAACTTATATCTGCAACAACCTATTACCAAATGAAGTCACATTCTATGTGAGGACTGTAACTAACACCAAGCAAGGGTGAGATCTAAGCAACAGGCTCTGCAAAGGGTGGCTTCAGCTTCACCTTTGGGGATGTAGGAAATGTCTCCGTTTGTTCCAATCTGAACTGGGCTTTCTGCTCTGGAGCTGACAATCAGTGGCTGAAGGCTTCAGAGCTATAGAGGAAATTGCTGGGCACTTCCAGACCTGGGTGTATCTTTGTGTGGTTAAAAACACACAACATAATTTTTTAAAAAGGAATCATTGGGATTAGAAGCAGCACTGCCATTGTGCACTACAGTGGTCTTTAGCATAAAAGGGCCAGTTTGCTGTTAGAAAGACTGAAAGCCAAAGAACCACATTCAAGTGGCTGGAAAATCAAGAGGGACCCATGAAGGAGAGAGGTGGGGCAAAGGAACGAGAACACAGGTGACGAAGACGGTAAAACCTCCAGCCAAAAGAAGACAGGGATAAAGGGACACTTTCAAATTGAGCCCTGAGAATTCCAGGTTGCATGGCTGTTCTGTCTGGGCTTCCTGTGTGCTGGGAACTTGGCCAACATGGCCTGAGCCCTGAGATGAAGAAAAACAAAGGCTCCTATTCCAACCTTCAGCTATCATTCCATGACAATCGCCAGAGTTAGAAAGCTCACATTTTCCAAGGTCAGAGTTGGGGCTGCTGAGGAGTTTGAAGAATAAATAGTGCTGAGCATTCTGGTGGTGAATTAAACTTGAGTCATATTTTAAAAAATAACAAAGTAAAACAAAAACTTCTGGCTTGAAAAACATCTAAAACAAGAAATCTATTTGATGTCTGAATACATTCCTCATACCCCCAGGCCTGTCCGTCAGACTTCCAATCAAACCACAAAGTCTAACGAAATGTGTTTTCTCTGTATTTTTTTTTTTTAAACTCTTCACAGTCATCCAGGAGATCAAAGTTACAAGAACAAGCATTATTTTTTAATGTATTTTTTAAAAAGGAGTCTTGCTTTTCAGAATGATTTTCTAAATAAATAAATACTCAGGGGTACCATCCCTGCACTATCCATCTGAGTCTGAAATGGGGAGGGGTTAGGGAGAAAGGTTAGGGAGCTCTGTCTTCAGAAGGGGTCTTGAGGCTGAACCAGCTGAAATAATAGATGTTTCTACACAGGATTTGTGGGTGTTGGCTCATTATGACCAAGCATGGAATTCCCCTTAGAGACAAATCAAAGGACACTTGGGTCAAGAAGAGTCCAGTGGACAACTCAAATATCACACTGCTTACGAAAGGCCACCTTGCTGGCTTTCCGACCTAATAAGGAAGACAAACAACTGAAGCAGCACTGGCAGTTACTATTTAAAGGGTTTACTTGTCAAGTTGAGGAGGAAGTTACAGAAACAGATGGACAGTACCACTTAGGAGATGTAATCTTCAGAGTTCCTGGGGGTTATGGGGCCTCAGCTCCATCCCTCCCTCACTCCATCTGGACTTTGATGTGGGCTGCGACAAAAATACCACCACTTTACTGCAGAACTGTGAATTTAAAATATGACAGTTTCACGGAGCATTGTTGACACTTCTTGGTCTGTGTCTTAGATGCCGTATCTGTCTGAGAATGTTCCTTTTAGTTCTTTGCGTGGTAACCAGAAAGCAAATATTTATGAAATGCAGAGAAGGAAGCATGAATTAGGGACAAGCAATTGACATCTATAGAACCTTTATGTACACCAGAATCTGGACTAGACACTTTTACATGAATTGAATTTCTTTTTTCTTTTCTTCTCCTTTTGGTGCTGAGGATGGAATGCAGAAACTTGCACATGCCAGGCAAGTTCTCTACCACTGATCTCCATCTCAAGCTCCTTTTTGTTTATTTTTTATTTTGAGACAAAGTCTCACCAAGTTGCCCAGGTTGCCCTTGAACTTGCCTCAGCCTCCTGAGTGGCTGGGCTTACAGGTATGTGGCACAGTGCCTGGCTAATTTAATTTTCATAACAATCCTGAACTGATGATCAGAAAGATATCTCAAGGAACTTAGTCTTTAGTTTGGGATATCTCAAGAAACTTAGTCTTTAGTTTGGGAGATAAAGAAAAAAATGGAGAAAAAGTAAACAATAAAAATAATGGCATACAACAATACATTCATTCAATGAACAGTATGTTGTGCAAGGCACTGTCCTGGATGCTGGAGGGAGAGCACCAATGGACAAAATAAACCTGGAAAATAGGGGACAACAGTTTAGATGATGATGCACGCTCTGGAGAACCTGAGGCCACTTATAGTTTGATATCAACTGAACTGCACTGAAGAGTGAGAGGAAGAGATAGCCTAAAGAAGAGCCAGGAAGGGGAGCTCCCAAAGGAAGAGAATTTAACTTTGAAGGATGAAAAGAATTTAAATAAGAAGAGTGCATTATCTTACCATTTAAGTAACATTTACTAAGTACCAACTGTCAGGCATTCCAGTAATAATTAGGCTTTATTCAGTAAATTATTGTTACTGCTATGCCTGGGAGAGGGGTAGGTGCTAAATAAGTTAACACTTATTGCTATCCTTTTACTGGGAGAAGTTCCAAACACTTGAGTCACTTTTCTTCATTTCACCTTCAATTTATAGATGAAGAAGTTGAATTATGGAGAGATGAAGTAACTTCCAAAGTCACAAAGTAATAGCAGAGCTGGGATTTGAAGCCAGATAGTTTGGTTCGACATCTCTGATAGTTGCTGTACCATTTCAAAAGGAGGAACAGAAGAGCTAATTGCTGGTCGGTGCCAGATGCTGCACTTTGGGCTTTAGGCATGCAGCATATTACCCAGTTTAACACAAATTAAAACAAACATGAAGATCTCTGCTTCAAGTGAGGGACGAGATTTACCTTGCTGCCTGAAACAACTGCTTTCCTAGTATCTCTAGATCCAAATTCACCTCATTCCAGTCTCAGCCCTTGCACATGGTAGCTGTCAGCTTTATAGTATTTTGTGCTCATTTATCTTGTTCTTTTGCTCTTCTTGGATCTTGTCACCTGTAGCCTATGGACTCCCTACTTAGACCATGAGCTGCATGAATGCTACTTACTGGTTCATTCCCTCCAAGGCACCTGAGACAGCATCTTTTACACATCTGGAGCTCCAAGTTGGATGGTGAATCTTCTCAGCTCAATTTAGTTCAGTTTGTGCAAAGTACCTGCTCTATCATTAAGTACCTGCTCTGTCTCACATTATTCTGGGTGATACCATTAGGGAAATGAATAAGATGAGGTTCTCATCTTCAGGGGGCTCTCAGAGCAGTGGGGGACAAGCCTACTGTAGGAATTACCCACCAGTGTGATGAGTGCAGTGAGGTAATACAAGAAAGGCCCAGAAGGACAGAGCACTCCCTCACTGGAGAGGGCCCAGCTGGGAAGGCCTTGGGTGTAGAGAAGGGAAGTTTTCCCCAGGCAGGTGACCCCTGTGCTGGGTGTAAATCGGGGAGAGCAGAGGTCAAAAGTCCTGGGAATACTGTGTGCAAAAGCATTGAAGGGCTGGGTGTGGTAGTGCACACCTGTTATCATGGTGACTCAGGAGGCTGAGGCAGGAGGATCACAAGTTTGAGGCTAGTCTGGGCTACTTATGTTCAAGGTCCTGAGTTCAATTCCAAGCACTGAAAAAAAAAAAAAAAAAAAAAGAAAGATTGAAACCTGAAAGAGCTCAGTGTGTCTGGGAAGCAGAGTTTAGTGCCTCAAAGGGAGAAACAGGCAAGACCTGAGGTTGAGGAGGTAGGGGCCAGGCCAGGAAGGGCAAGAATCAGAACACCAAGTTGACTGAGAGCCAGATGAGATGGTAACACAGAGAGGTCAACTGTGACCCAAGGACAAGAAGAATACAAATCACACCTACTGGGCTTGGACTGTGTGTTAGGTACTATTCTACCCACTTTGTGGGTATTAGGTCTTGATCCTCACAAGCCTGTCAGGTAATAACACCATCCTATCTCCATTTGACAGATGAGGAAACTGAGGGCTAGAGAGGGCACGTAATTTTCCCAAGGCAAATATGTTTTCAGGAATTCTGACTTCAAAGCCCAACTTTAATGAGTGCTCCTCTTATTCCCCAAATGCTGGATTTCAGTTATTAAAATGTCTCCAAATAGCACTAGGGCTATTGGAGGGAGTAAATACAGTGTAGGGAGAAAATCCTTATAATAACTGGGATAAACCACACTCAGGATACCAAGGAAGGCTATTTGCTGAGGTTTGAATATGACTTGCCCCCTCTGAAATGCATGTTCAAGTTTGCCCCCAATGTAACAGTGTTAAGAGGTGATTAGGTCCTTATGAAGGGTTAATTAACTAATTTCTCAAGGGAGCCAGTTCCTTTCCCAAGAGTGGGTTGCTATAAAGCGAGGTTGCCCCTGTGTTCTGTCTCTTCCGCATGTACCCACTTGCTCCCCTGCTTTCTGCCAAGAAGCAGCACAAGGTCCTCCCAGAAGGTGAGCAGATTCCAGCCCAGGCTCTTGGACTTTGCAGCCACCAGAAAAATGAGCCAAAATAAAACCTCTGCATCATCCAGTCTTGGGTATTCTGTTGCAACAACAGAATATGAACTAGAACAGAGTTCCTTCTAGAAAAAGAGCAAGATGTTTATACACCTCCCAGTCTGTAGAATAGCCGGGATGTTGTCTGTACAAGATCATAACTTACAAACATGATTAAATGGAAATTTGCTTATGATGCTTTAAGGTGAGGCTAATTTAGACCTGTTTAATGGAACGTGGCATCTTCTGTGAAAGTCTCTTTCCCTCTGCAGAAGGCACCAGCACTCTCTTCTCTGCCTCTTAGAGTCACCAGAACTCACAGGGGTCCCTGAGTCCCAGCAGCAGGCAGTGTAAAAAGGGGGCTCAGGTTGTAAGTGGTCACACCATTCTTTTGGATCACTGACATCCCGATGGTCAGAACGAGCATCCTGCTGCTCACTGAACGAAGCAAAGGATAAATTCCTCAGCTTGGCATTTGAAACCACTACAACTACATTTCTAGATTCATCTATCACCACTACCTCCCTCCCCCTGCCCACTACATGCACCCCTCTGCTCCACCCTAAAGGACTCCCTAAGACCTGACCTGCATTTTCACGGGGCTGGGTTTTCAACACCAGTGTTGCTTTGACTGGCTCCGTGTACCGCCCTGCACCTTCAGCGGCCCACCAAACAAAACCCAACCCCCTCCTCAAAAGTTTCAATTTAAAGCCAGACACAGTGGGACACACCTGTAATCCCAGTGGCTTGGGAGTCTAAGGCAGCAGGATTACAAGTTCAATGCCAGCCTCAGCAACTTAGCAAGGCCATAAGCAACTTACTGAGACCCTGTCTCAAATTTTTTTTTAAAAGACTGGGGATGTGGTAAAAGCCCCTGGATTCAATCCTGGCTACCACCAAATAATAATAATAATAATAATAATAATAATAATAATAATAAAAAGGCTCAATTTAAAGACAATCTTGTTACCCTCACAAGAAGCCACCTTTTCCAGGGTGTGTAGTGCATCCTCACATCTCCCCTTGCTGCCCCTCCCACCCTCACCACATCCTCCCAGAGGGGCAGGACCAGGTCAAGTGCATGTCTGGATGCTCCCCAGTGACCAGGCCTGACATAGACTAGGTGCTTATTAGACATATGCTAAACAGTTACAGTATTGACTTAGTATTTTCACTGCCTCCAATTCAACAAATCTGGAATCCCAGACATCTCGGATGAGAATTTACCTTAAGTTGAAAAGAATCACAGAAAAGGGTTTTTACAGCTTCTCCCCGTGTCTTGGTTTAGAACATAAAAACTCTGTTGGGAAATTTCTCCCAATGTTCCATTTCATTCCTCTAACCACACTGGAAGCCGATTCTCTTTATTGTCACCTCCAAACTTTGGAAAACAACTGGTATCCATTCTTGGTGTAACATTACTTGGTAGACATTAGAACTCAGCCACACAGGGCAGCATGTCTGTCACTGAATGGCCTCATGTCCCCAGCACAGGACTCCATGAAGTACGAGCTCCCTTGGTGTGACTAGCTCACACTTAGAGTTTCTGTCCTACTTCCACCTAATCCATGCCTGTTTTTCATTGGAAGATTCTGTTAAGTCTACTTTTTCCTCTGCAGGTTCAATAACCTCAGCTCTCCCAGGGTGATTTCCAGCCTTCTTCAATATTGTCAAGTTGAAATAGACTATAGACTATGATATTCTCATAAGGGCCTAGGAGAGAATTTTCAATATATTAAGTCCTGTGTGTGTGTGTGTGTGTGTGTGTGAGAGAGAGAGAGAGAGAGAGAGAGAGAGAGAGAGAGAGAGAGAATGGAGATTTCTTTCTTAAGATCAGGTTACAATATAAAAATGTCAAACCCATCTAAAGTTTAATGAACATAAGGTAAGCATTTGGAAACCCACTTATGTACTTGGAATAGCTCTTTCAACAGCTGGGTCCTCCATCATTTTAGCTCCAGGAAATTGATCAAAGACCAAAAATCAGCCCTTTATGTGGTCACCTCAGTCTGGCCCCAAAGCAACAGATGTTGAAAGAGAGAGAGAGCAGCATCTCCCACTGAGCTCAAGCTTGACATTTTTTCACTTGTTAGAGTTATTTCAAGATTATTAGGTTTGACTTTCCTGGCCCAGACCCAGTAGATTCTTCTCTCCTTAGATCAAACCTAGAATGATAGGCTTTGGTTTTGCATTTGTGCATGGTGAAATTCCAATCACTGTCTCCATTCATTCTCTCTCTCTCTCTCTCTCTCTCTCTCTCTCTCACACACACACACACACACACACACACATACACACCCATTCTCACACTCACACGCACGTGCATGGTGCTGTACCTCCAAACAATTGGATATGTCCAGGATGAGGCTCTTTTCCAAGCAGAGCTGCCCTGAAACAGCGTTTCCTGATTTTAGAATAAGCAGTTTTATGTTTTTCCAGCAGATGGGGCTGTGGACCGTGCTCTGTAGGGCCATCTAAATGCAATTTGGGGGTTCTATCAACACCTTAACAGGAGGCTTTCCCAAAAAAAGCCTGGGATTAGGGCCAGTGTCCTTTAGCACACCTTCCTCTCTTCTAAAATCTTAAAAACTTTACTTATTCAGCACATAACTGGGAATGGATCTGAAAATGTGCAAAAATTGTCTCTAGTTTTAGTCTGTTCATCCATTCAGCAACTGTTCAGTGAGTGGCTCCCAGGTGCCAGGCACACTTCTGGGTACTGGTGATGTGGAGGTGGACAAATGAGATGATTAAATGATGTCATGCCCACACAGAACTTTCTATGAGAGCTGTCAGACAATGAAATCAATAAATAAATCATCTGTAATGTATGTTATCAACAATTACTCAGAATTATGAATAAAGTCTTTTATTTATTTATTTATTTATTTATTTATTTATTTATTGGAACTGGGGATTGAACCCAGGGACACTCAGCCACTGAGCCACATCCCCAGCCCGATTTTGTATTTTATTTAGAGACAGGGTCTCACTGAGTTGCTTAGCGCCTCCCTAAGTTGCTGAGTCTGGCTTTGAACTCGCAATCCTCCTGCCTCAGCCTCCCAAGTGCTGGGATTACAGGCGTGCGCCACCACACCCGGCTTAAATAAAGTCTTTTAGAAGGACCGGTCAGGGAAAGCCCTTTGGGGGCTGGGGGTCGTGGTGAGCTGAGACCTGAATGATTCGAACCAGGTGGTTCCAACCATAATTGCACATTGGAGTCACCAGGGGACTTAGCCAGCCCAGCTGCCCCGAGGCTGCTGACTTTACTGGTCAGGGGCAGGTTCTGGTACTAGGGTTTGGGCCTTTTCTGGGTCTAAAAGTGCAGCCAGGGTTGAGAACATTAACTCTGAATACCTAAGTAGGACCTGATGCTATTTGGTTGGGAAATTATCCTGTAACTGAATGGATAATTCTATTCAGAAGAGTAAACACGTGTCAGGGATTCTCTGTCACTGGCTGAAATTCTGTCAAGCTGAACCTCAGAGCTCACTCTGCAAGAAAATGCCTCTCCTCACCTGTTCCCTGAGGAGTAGGGGAGATGGTTGCCACTTTCCTCCTCGAATTTGGATTCACTCCAGAGGCCTGTGTGGGAGGGGGCACTGTCCTCCTATCTCTCTGTGTCAGGGAAGGAGCAGCACCATTGTTTTTCCACCCAGACAAATTCAGGGACAGGCCTGAGCTGCTACCCAACCCTGTGCTTCTGACCTTGTACCGGAACTCCCTGTCTCTCCTCTTGGGCTCTGGAATTCATCAAACACTGAAAGGGAAAGGGAGTCCTCATTTTGACCTGGCAAGAGGACACAGGGGACTCTCTGAGCCTGATAGACTCCAGCCCTGGGCCATGAGTCTTCCTCCTTTGTATATCTTCCCTGGGGCACATGGGTCCCTCTCACTGGTGCCAGAGTGGTGACAGATGTTGCTGGGCTGCCCCCAAGCATCTCCTGGTTGCTTTTTCAAATAAGCTGGAGTAGGCCTTTTGCTGAAAGGGGAGCAGGAGCAGCTCACCACAGTTGTCTTCCTTACCCTTGGAAGCTCTCAGGGAGGCCAGTCTCAAAATCTAGAGTGAGGACATATTCTGGGAGGACAGAACCCTCTCTAGGTCCCTACCCTTGGTATTTGCACTGATCCCCACGGGCACGCTTCTCTTGCACTTCACTTTTGATCATGGAAAATTTAAAACATTTGCAAAGTCAAAGAATACTAAGGTTGACACCCAAGGTGCTACTTACATCTCTCAGCTGTAGAAATGGTCCACAGACTCCCAATCGTACACCATCTCTCCTTAGAGGGGAAGCCCAGGTGTTGGCATGGCTGTACTCTGGAGGCTCCACTGGAGTATCTGTTTCTTGCTGCTTCTGGCTTCGAGAGGCTGTGCACATTCCCTTGTCTTGAGCTCTTCCTCATGACACTCCAACATGCCACTATCAATGTCACTTTCCCTACCACCCATTCTGTTCTCCTGCTTCCAAGGACTCTTACACTGCCCCAGGCCCCAGATAATTCAAGATAATCTCCCTATCACAACATCCTTAACTGAATCACAGCTGCAAAGTCCCTTTCTCTGTAGGTAGTAACGTTCTCAGGTTCAGGGGACTTGGATGTGGACATCTTTGTGGGACCACTTTTGATCCTACCACTGGGGAGGAAAGAACTGCTGGACACCCAGGGTCACAAACCTCATCAGAACTTTCTCCTCTTTGATGGTCTTCCTGGGGTGGACAACTGATAGTGACATGCACTGTGCTCCAGGAAATCCAGAGCTGTCCATTCATCCAAGAGAAGATATCTGGGGACCCCAGATAACCCATAGCTCTTTTCTCTCCTTCTATGGAAATTGCATAAATAGTTATTCAGCTGCTACCATCACATAGTATCAGTTGGGGACCTCCCCTCTTTGTATGGGTTGTACAGATGTCATATGAATTTGCTATAGCCCTTGAGTCTGGGTGACTCTGAACCTGCTTGAACCAGGCCCAGGCCTTATGACTCGAGTAACTTTCACTTTCTGACTCAGAACACTTGTGCTAGGGTAACTGAGCTTTCATTAAGTCCAACCACTTCGCTGGAAGAAGCACAGGGAGACACCCTGAGGTCACCAGGGGAGGAGCAGGGCAGAACTGAACATAGCATTCCAGCCGCTCCTACCAGGTCTGTGAGCCAGGTGACCTTCCCAACCTGACCAGCTGCCAGCTGAGAACCACCAAATGACCCCAGTGCCTACCAAGGCAGCAGAAGAATCACCCACACACATCCTCCTGAATTCCTAATCCACAAAATTGTGAGTTATAAGTAACTGATTTGCAGAGTGCAGCTTCTCTGCAATCTTGGGGTCATTTGTTACACAGCCATTGCAAACAGGAGCCAGCGTTGAAGGCTGCCACATGCTATATGCTAGTCACTTTCTATAGAGTCTGAGGTAGAAACTGAGGGGCCCTCCAGCTATAAATTCCAATCAGTCTTCTCATCCAACAGTGTTGACTCTGGACCTCTCCTCTCCACATCGTAGCAAACAGATGAGTTAACTCACCTCTGAAGCAGGAATCATAGGAACAAGGAGTCACAGAGTTGTTCCAGGTGACAAACAGAATAAGAGCTTTGTAATCTGAGAAAGTCTGTCCCCATGCCGTAGTTAGTAGTGGTAGTTATAGTAACAGGAGAAATTAAAGGGAGAGGAGTCATTCCCTGCTTGTTTTAATATTGTCTCCACGGGTGGGTGTTATTACAGGTTTAAAGTCATTTGATTTTGCATCATAACTCATTTTCGGTATTAAAGAGAAGAAAAAGACAAGGGAAAATTTTTTTATTCTCCCTGGGAGTTTGGAGGCTAACATGTTACTTGCTAATGTATTATATAATTTGTGGATTATGTAATTTGTGGACAGATTTACTCCCTTCCTGTCCTGGGCTGACCCTCCTCTCTCACTTGCCTTCTCTGATTCACGTGGGTTGTATGTGTGCCCATTACTATACTGCATTTGAAATGTATTCTGTGGACTATTCGTGAGCCTATGACCACTTATTTGAAATCAGTTGTCCTTCCGAAAGTTTGACCAAGTCTAACACAAATAAAGATTGAAGAGCTGAAGAGAAATGAGTCCACCTCCCTAAGGAAGGCCATTCTGACAGCCAAGGGATGAACTTGAGCCCTGAAAATAGCCAGCAACGGCAGAGCTAGAAAGCTGCCTTTTGAAGACATTTCTAGTTTAGTCTCATAGAGAAATCTGTAAAAGATTAGAAACTGGAATTCAAGGACTGCCTGGATCCAAACCCACACAGCCTTTGGGACCCAAGGTCTTTTGTTACAATATATGCGAGTCTATATTCTCGAGCAAATGAAAGAAAGAATACACAAAAGCACATTTTTCTCTCTTGTAGAGTAAGATTTCTGTGTCAAATGGATTATTTTGAATTTTAAAAACCGATTTGGAATTTCCATATGTTTTTGGCCAATTCTGAAAGGCTTCCCATGTGGACTAGCCCAACCTAACCAAAAACAGATAAAAATGTGTGGGTTTGAAAATGTACAAAGCAGGCCTCTCATTGCATAGTCCTGGCTTCCCTCCAGGACTATGGCGTCTGAGGAGTTAAAGAGGTCAGAGGTTAGAAGAGGTTAGAGTCACCTGGGACATCAGCTTTTCTGTGTGTGAGGTATTCACCTTTTCATTAGTGGGAGTTGCTGTAAAGAGGGGGTAACCCAGCTCTCCCAGGGTCAGGCACCATCTTTCAAAGACAGGATGCTTATTTATAAAGGCAATGGCTGCTATTTGGGATTGACAAAGACACCAAAGATCTGAGCTCCAATCAGGCTTCAGGGCCTGGAGAGAAGAGGAAAATGCCTAGGTTTTGTTCCCTGGTGGCAGTCTCTATTTATTTAGGCTGAGAAAGGAACAGAAGTGCTCCCTTCTCCCCCAAAAAGTGAACTTTCAGCATTCACAGATTACACTCCACAAATTGCTGAGCCCTGAATCATGGTGGTTTGGTGGCAGCTCATAGGAAGCAACGGTGAGTGGCCCAGAGAAGCGCACAGGCTTTAACCTACCTGCCAGCCCAAACAGGTGAAGGCAGAAGACAGTGGAAGGAGACCCAGAGGTGGACCCCATCAGAAGCCTGGAGAGGCAGGACAGCATACCGTCAAGAGGGAGGAATTGGGACAGGCAGGCTTAGCTGGGCCATTTGTGTATGTCAGCAGGTCCCCTGGCCTCTGAGCTAGAGGAAGCTAGAGCTTCCTCTCTGGGAGAATAGGGATGTCAGCTACCTAGTCCTGGAGGCTGTTTGAGGACTACGAGGGAGAAGGCTATTGCAAGTCACATTATCAGCATGGGGAATGATTGGGAAGGAAGGAGCTGGGGCAGCATGAGAAACAATGCAGAAGCCACGGTCAGCCTGGGCAGGTGGGGCTGACGTCTTTCAACACACGTCATTCTCTGGAGGCAAGAGGCACATGGTACTGCGCAAATACTCCAGGCTTCAGTTGGGATTGCTTGGGCATCCAAGGATGCAGTGATCTCAGGTCTCCACAGCACCATTAACCTCCTCAGCTGTGCAGATAAGGAAGGGACTTGGGACACAGGTCACAGTTGAACTGACATGAACTTGAGGCTGTATATATCCTCAGTTCTTAACAGATTCCCCTATAAAACTCAAAATTCTGGATTCTAAGTTTTACTGTTTTCCTAATATTCATGTCCCCATCTGGCTAGATTTCGTTCATTAAGAGCAATCAAATATTATGAAAATTGGACTTTAAGTGAACATTTAGAAAGAGGATTAGGTGATGGGTCTTATTTGCCATTTCTTTTTTGCAGCTGTTATTCTAAGCTAACGGTCTCCAAAATAAACTTGCTTTTTTTTGCTTTGAACCAAAAATTTTGCTTGACAGACAGATGAGATGTAAACAGTGACCTTTCTGGATTTGAAGGATTCTTTGGATACATTATTTATTAGCTCACAGGTGCTGCAGAGTTATAAGATAGACATCAAGAAGGTCAAAGAAGAGAATGCTAAAGGAAATTTATTAAGTGTCTCTTAAGGTAATCTTCCCATCAACCACATATCACATCTAGTGTGTGTGTGTGTGTGTGTGTGTGTGTGAGAGAGAGAGAGAGAGAGACTTGTGGAGCTGTGAATCCTATATTTGAGCCTCAGACTTTGCAGTGGACATGCAAGTTAAGGTAGGCAGTGAAACAATTCAGTCTCACTTTGATTTATTTTTTTAAAGAAGCCTAGTTTACTTAGGAAGACAAAGGTCAGATAATAAAGCTGATCCCTGCATAATACCTTTTTTTCCAAATTCATGACACCTGCTCATTCATAAGATAATCTCATCCACTGTGTTAAAGTAGGAACAATGATGCCAACACCAATCCTTGAGGAAACAAAACCACAGAGATGGCGAGGCTTGGCGGTGTCACAAGCTAATGGCAGAGCAGGGTGGATCCCAGGCCTCCTGCTTTTTCCTTATTGATGAACATTTAAAAAATAATTATTTTTCCTTTTATGATAAAGTTTATATGTCTTCATGAGAAAAAATCAGAAATGGAAAAGGAGAGAACAAAATTCATCTTTAATTCTACCACTCAATTATTTTTAACATTGTTTTCCAGATCAAAAGGGAAATTTGTGAGGCAGAAAATAAGTGACTTCTCTCAGCCCATACGGTAGTAGATACCCGAATGTTGCAATCCTGCATTAACTGAACTCTCATGTAGGTCTAGCTTCTATGTGGGGAAGCAGATGGCTGCTCATGCTGTATGAGCTGAGTGGCACCAAGCATGTGCCCACTCCCTTCTTCCAGGCTATGATTAAGTCACTTAGACTAAGTAATCCTGTCTGTACAAGGCAGATCCCTATTAAATGCAATTAATTCTCATAGGATATGGAACCCATTAACACCCACTAACAGAGATGAGATTCTCAGATTACCTGGCTCTGAATAAGGCTCTGACAGAATGCGATATAGGATACCTGTTAAAACCAACATTAGGAGTCTTTTCTAAACTATAGCAGGGGTGATGGTCTGTCTCATAGATATAGGAAGGATGGTCAAGGTTCATTCTGCTGCTGCCACCATTGTTGACACTGGTGCCAACCATCATCCTTATGATGGGTGGTCTGCATTTTTCAAAAATGGAGATATCTACCCATCCCACACACTCTTCCACCCACTGAGAAGTGGAGTCTGTTTTCTTCCCCCTTGAATTTAGGCCCAAGCCTATGACTACTTAGATCATTGGAGGGTAGTGAAAATGAATGATGCTACATGACCCCAGAGGCTACATCATGAAAAGATCACAGCTTCCATCTCATGCTCATATTGCTTACTTTCTCTTCTTCCCCCACTCCAACCCTCTCAATGTTTGCTTTTGGAATTCAGCCACTTGGCAGTAAGGAAGTCTAAATTAGTCCAACTGGAGAGCCCACATAGAGAGGAACTGAGGCCCTCAGCCAACAGCCACCATCCACTACTGGACATATGAATGGATGAATTTCAGAAAGTCTAGGCCCCTAGCTTTGCAGGCTTCCAGCTGAAGCCCCAGTCACTATGGAGCAGAGACAAACTAGCCATCCTTACTCTGCCCTGGCCAAGTTCCAGAATCCAGGAACATCACAAATGGTCATTTTATGCCAGTAAGTTTGAGAGCTAATCATCATCTAGCTATAGTAACTGGAGCACATGCAGGCATTTGCAGCACAGCAATACCATCCAACTGAAGAGAGAAAAACATCTAACCAAGAAAATCAGTGATCACATGTAAAAATATCAGTAGCCCAACTCTTGAGCTATGTACCTTGAAATCGAAGAGCCAAGATAAGCCCCCAGTCTCACCTTCTGGATGTCTCTTCTTGACTAATTCCCCACTTCACTGCCACCCCCAACCCCCATCTCCACCAAGGTTTTCCAGCCAAGGTTGCACAGGACCATATGGAGGTCTCCTAACTGTTACAATAAAGTCCATCCTTAATCTCCCCTCTTCCTGTATCTCATCAATGAAGAAATGGGAGAGATTTTTTGGAATAAGATATGTAGGCATATGGGCTTTCGTGAAAGTTAGCACAGCAGATGTTAAGGTGTATAGTCTCTAGACACATACGCCCAAGAGTGTGTGCTGGCAGCCATGTCTAGTATTTTTAACCCAGCTAAAAGTAGTGTATCTTCAAGATTTAAAAATAAATCAAAATCACACAGAGTGAGAAGCAAAAATCCTCCTATCCCTTCTTCTAGTCCCCAGGAGTAAGCACCATCAGCACTTGAGAGGACTATCGTGTAGCCATCTGGCACAAGCCCAGGACAAGAACCCCTGGCTTTGAATCCCAGCCTTGCCACTGATTAGCTTTGTAACTTTGGCCCCAATTTTTTCATCTGTAAAATGGGGATAACTTAGTTCAAAGGTTTGTTGTGAGACTTAACTGAGCTAATGTAGGTGGGGCTCCTCAAGAACACGACACCAACAGAGCCTCAATGAGTTGGCCATTACTACCGCTGCTTCTGCCTCTGCCACCACCTCCACAGGTTTTTTGGTAGCCTTGATGGCTTCAGAAATGAACAATCTTGGAAGAAATCTAGAATTAGGCAGGGGATTCCCAGGCCAGAGGGCAACACACGTGGGGCCACAGCCACTGTGGGAGGGGCTGCCATATCAGAACTTTTCTCAGGCTGGTCCTATCCATCCATTTAGGGTTGCTCATAGCCTAGAAGGGTTGTTGAGCCCCCGGTGCTCCTACTAGGTGTTGCAACTCACATTTCCTAGAGTAAGAGAGCCAAACGTAGTTAAATTTTTTGATACAGAAAAACAAAATCAGCAAAACCAGACATAATCCTGACAGTTTAAGAAGCCAAACAAATTGTGAAAAGAAAATGCATTTACCCAATTTTCCCAACAACCACTCCCATCATCTCTAGAATTTTATAAGGCTGTGCTTAAACATCTATCTAGTGCCCCTGTTCCTATTCACCATGACCATTGGAGGTAAGGGCTAGCCATGCAGGTGCTCAGCACATGTGATTGAGTGCATGTGCCTGTGACTTTCCTCCACCAACCTCGCAATAGCACTGGCGGGTAGTCTTCAATCTGGTCATCTCAACATGAGAGCTCTTGAGAGCAGCCGGCCTATTCCCTCTGATAGGTAATAGTCTGATCTCACGAGTGGAGCAAGGTTGGTTAGAGACTCAGAATTTGTTTTTGCATGAATCTGAATGCTTTTTACTGCAAACAACAAAAAGACCTAATTAAAAATAGACTGAATGATAAGAAAAATTGACTATCTTATCTAACCAGAAGTGGAGGGAGGAAGTCCCATGGTTGTTAGCTCTAGGACTCACAATGGCTTCAGGAACCCAAAATTTTTACATTTCAGAAAATCTTCTCAGAGTGTACTCCTCCCCCGGATTTCACCTTGCGTGTCATTGGCTACTGTGATGTTACACGACCATGCCTAACCCAATCATTGTTAAGAGGAGTGGGATTGTGATGATTGTCTTAGACTCATCAGCACTCACCTGAAGATGAGTCCAAACAGGTGGGCCTGGGAGATGGGGGAAGACAAATACGTTGCAGTTAAATGATTCATTTCCCTTTTTTATTCCCAAGTGGTGTCTTCAGTGATAAATGCAACTGGAAGAGAAAACATACAATAGAACTAAATGATGAAGAGTAAACAAAGCAAAAATAAGGATACATAAAATAAAGACTGAAATATGATCAAGTACCAAAAATCCATACTGTGATATCCTCAGGTGGACCACAAGCCTAGGACTAATCATCAGTTCAGAGAGACTTCTCCGAAGATTGCCAAAGGTGGCTTGAGAGCTAAATGTAGTCTGTGGTTGTGTTATATTTGGGTCTTGGCAATATTGTTGGGTTTTCAGTTGGTTGGTTCTTATAGTAATCCTTTTTCCATTGCTATTCCCAAATACCTGAGAGTAGGTACAATGGGTACACTGAAGTAAAAAGTTTCATTAAGCCCACAGTTCTGGAAGTTGAAAATCCAAGATTGGGCAGCCACCTCTGGTGAGGGCCCTCCTAGCTATGTCACAACATAGCAGAGAAGTGGAAATGGGAACTATTGCTTCTGGAAGGGGACATGTTCATAAGTGGCCTCATTTTAAAACAAGCCACTCTCTGAGAACTAACTCACTCCTCAAGAACAGCTTTCATCTCTTCCAAGAGTGGCATTCCCAATGACCTAATTACCTTCCACTAGGAGTCAACTCTTAAAGGTTCCACTGCCTCTCACACAGCCAGACTGGGACGACGCTTTCAACACATGAACCTCTGGGGAACACACTCAAACCAGATCCAAACCATAGCAGTTGCCCAGCCTTGAAAAGTTGAGATACTTTGTATTTTTTTAAAAATCTGAACTTTTGGCTTCTTTAAAAAGAGAAAATCAAAAGACATGGCAATGCTGGGCCAGCTTTCCCACCAGGCAGTTGAGAGAAAGTGACCTTCTTTCTGAATGCCACACCTCTCCTGGAGACCCTTGCAGCCCTCTTTCCTCAGGTTATCTGCATTGCTCTGTTGAGCCTTTGAAAGTAGAGCCCAAATAGACTGTTTCCAAGGTCCCTGGGATAGAAGCCACCAGTTCTTCAGGTGAGCATGGGTGTTGTCACTCCAAGCCTGCACCACACAAAGCAACCACCGTGGGATGTGACACACACCTTCAATCTCACCCTCGCTATAGACCCCTGGAGAGTTCCCCAGGACTGTCTTTATTAAGACTCTCCACATAAACCAGGGAACAAAGACATAGGGAGTAAGCATGTGACCAATGGAGAAAGGGACAAGAAAGCCTAGACATCTTCTGCCACTCAGGGATAACTTTGAGAGATAGCTTCCAAAGATGATTCCCATTCAGGTGAGGTTAGATCTGGTGCAGAGAAGAATCCATCCCAGCAGTTGTGAGATTAAAGAGAAGAGGAACGCTTTGAAACAAAGACCAGATTTGGAGAACAATTCTCACTCTGACAATTTTACAATCTGCCACTATTTTGAACTCTGATTTTTTACTCAAAAGTTAAAAAGGGCTTAGATTTAAAGAGATGCTTCCTGCTTTCTGATTCAGCCTTTCTTGGCAGCCATACATCTTCTGGTCCAAAAATGTCCACCGACTCCAACGAGGGATTAAGGAATTCAGACAAGAATTTTCCAGTCTCCTTGCTTTAAATGTGAAACCCTTTCTCCAGAACCAGGTAAAGGGGTCCTGGAACAGATGTGCACACAGATGGAGCTTATCTGGTTTCCTGTCCATCTACACCCACACACTGCTGGCTGTCAGAGGTTAGATAATGACAGTGACTCAGGAGGCCAAGAATGTGAATTATGTGACACATGATCTAGATCCAGCCCATGTTAGGTTATTGTTCAACCTCCAGAGCAAGCCCAAGTAGAAGACACCATCTTGCTAAAAAACTGGGGTGGGAGGGATTTTGTAACACTTTTGTGTTTGTGAAATAATAACCATCCAATTTTCTGGATAAAGAGACAGAGGAAGAGATTAAACCCAGCCAGCAAACTTGCTTTTGACCCCCGGCAATATGATGCTAGCCCATAGTACTTTCTCAGTTGCCACCAATTTTCTCCTTACTGTTTATATCAGCATGGTGAAAGATGTGCAATGGAACTGGAGCAGAAAACCAATTTGCCAAGATGGTAGCTAAAGCAATTGGAAAACCACAATCCCATTATATGCTTCATTGGGCTCCTCAACACTAAGCAGAGGAGCCACCCCTACTGCATGGTAAGTGGGGACAGCTACTGCACACTTAAGCTTTGAGAGGAGGGTGGGTGAGGGTAGAACTGCTGTTGACACCCAGTGGCTCGAGGATAGGAAAGAGCAGAGAAATTCCAAGAGCAGAGGCTGGGATACCCAAAGTCAAGTCTCCCCTCGGGTCATAGAGTTGACCACCAGGAAGCTCCACCCATCTCCACCCACTCTCCTTGGTGTATATCTCTGAGGTTCATTTGACAAGAGATTCCAGAGTGATGAGAAGATACCTTCCAAAGGCAACCACCTGGTTTTGAAACTTGGCTCTGCTCTGTGTAATCTTGGGTGATATATCAAACCTCTCTTTGCCTTGGTTTCTCTAACTGTGAAACTGGTATAATAAATAGCCCCTTAGAAAGAGAGCAACAGATTGCTATGACATTAAAATGAGATGGTATGAGTAAATCTGGGCCCAGGGCTGAACACAAGGTACTCGCTCAGACGATGTTAATTTATTTCTATTCCTAGTCCAAACAGCTCATCCCTGAAATGGACTTGAATATCATGAAAACATGAAATTAGCACGTAAAATACAAAGTTTATCCATGAATATGGTCATTAAACAGAAGAAGTCAAGTGAGAGTATATCCCTGGCATATCTTAATACAGCATAGAACACTACATAAATAAGAGTCCACCATAAAGAAATCTACTGGCCCACTGAGGTAATTTCAAAGAGACCTGGTATTTTTCAGTACAAGTGGGATGAAATCCAACAAAAAAGACTTGATTTTTGATGTTTGTCTAATTCCTACTCTGTGCCTATCCCTAAAGGTAGAAAAAGATATGAGTAATTAACAAACCAGAGCATTTTGCAAGCCAAATACTCTCTACAAATGATAGGAAGGATAGGAGTCCTTCCTATCCTTTAAGCTAGAAATTATACCCACTTTAAAAGTGAAGACATTGGGAATTTAGTCAAGATCACACACTCAACACACAGCTGAGCTGGGATTTGACCTTGAGTCGTATGACAGCAATGGGAAAGACAATGCTACAGGTCGAGTGTTTTCTGAATGCCACACAGATACTGACCCCTAACCCACATGCTTCATTTAATGGTTTAATCTTCACACCACTGCCATGGGGCAGGGGCTGCTATTATGCCCATTTTACAGATGAGGAAGGATTGACAAACCACCCCAAAGTCTCACATTCACTGAGAGGAAGAGTTAGGCATCAAGCGCAAGCCAAGGCAACCCCCATGGCCAAGCACTCACCCCTTTATTGTACAATGCCATTTGTCTCAACAGCAGCAAGAGGGATGTGACTGCTCTCAGCACGCTCTTCACCCTCGCAAGGTTCCTCAGCACAGGTGGACAGCCTGGTTTCACCCTTTATGCAGAAGAGATTTTTATTTCTTTCTCTGCCCTACAAATGGTTACTAGTAAACATTATCTTCAAGGAAAATGCCTTCAAAGTTTTCCAAAGAGCTCTGCTCTTAATCTCTCAAGACAACCAAATATCCTCAAGGTCATGGAAAATGTTGTCTCTAAGAACAGGTGGCTAAAGGAGAAACAAGAGGCATTAAATTAGCTTGGATTCTGAAGAAAACACTGGAATGGTTTTATGTGAATTAATTACAAGACCTCCACGTCCTGAGAGGGAGACCTTAAAATTACTGTAGGTAAGTCTACCATTCGCAAACTTTGCCAGTGGGATTCTTTTTTGGACAGCATCTGCCCGAAGAGAAATCGTAATCCTTCAACCACAAAACTTTCTTCCAGAGAAATAGGTAAAGGAAATTGTGAAAAGCCAGAGTCTTCTCCCCAGCTCAGCTCTGCCCCTGAGCAACCCCATTTATATGGGCAAATCAAACCACTTTTTAATTCTGCTGTGAAGGGTGAGCAAGGGAAAGATGTGGCTGTCCTCTCCATAATGCTCTCTGACACCACAGTCACAAGCATGTGGTTATTTAAATAGAAATCTAGTAAAATGTAAAATTCAGCTTTACACACCAGCCACGTGGCAAGGGCTCACAGCCACCTATGCCTTGAAGTTCTCAATGTGGATGGTGCAGATCTAGATCCAGGCGGGGCTTGGGGGCAGTACTGATCCAGAAATTCCACTCCAAGGAATCTAAAAGGCCTGGGGCTCTGCTCTTGTGCCCCTTTGGGTTTTCCCAGAAGCCAATCTGGGGGTAAGGATTCAGATGGGAACAGTTTACTTAAGAAGTGCAGGGGACACTAGTAGGGAAGCAGCACAGGGAAGGGCTGCCAATCAACCTACTTAAACCTGTGGAGGAGCAGAATTATACCACCCAAGAAGAGAGGGAGCTCTTAAGAGCCACTTCCAGGGCCATAAATTTCCCAGGCCTTCTGGTCTACCTGTGCAGGCAGAGATTTCCAAGGTGGGGCTGAGAGTGAGTGGGGAAATCCTCAGGGTCAGACAGAGACCAGTCAGAGCGCCCCCTAAGTTTTGTGAGAAACAGACGCTGTACCAACTGCCTCCGAGATGTTGAAGGATCGCTTTGCCCCCAGAATTCTTCCTGGAACATTATGCCCATGTCTTTGATTTTGCGCCCTTCTGACCAGAAAAGCTCAGGGGATGTCAAGTGAGAGGGAAGGAGATAGCACTGAGAATAGAAACTCAAAGATGCTAACAGGGCTGACTCCATTCAGCATGAAAGGTCTACCAATGGGAAGAATAAAGAAATGTTGTGCATCATTTTCAGGGTGCTGCACTCTATATGTTATGGGATGTATCACAGAGGTCAGAAGCCAGATCAGACAGCGAGGAGCCTGGGGGTAGCCCTCATGTGTCAGGTATCCTGGAGCTCAAGTGCTCAAATGCCACACCATCACCCATCTGGACCTGGAAGTCCAGAGCATCTCCCTTCCCATGGGGCAAATTTGTGAGCCCTCTCACCCCATCACAAGATACTGAAGTCCTAACACCCCATACCTGTGAACTTGGCCTTATTTGTAAATAGAGTCTTTGCAGATGACCTGGTTGAGATGAGTTCCTTAGGGAGGGCCCTAATTCAGTATGACTGGTGTTCTTAAAAGGTGGGGGGATTTGGACAGAGACAGATGCATACAGGTAGAAGATGGTATGAAGACAGGGAGAATGTCATTTACAAGGTAACAATTTTGGGGACCACCAGAATGAAAGGAAAAGACTGTCTCCCTCCCTTAGAGAGACCAAACCCTCTCTAAGGTTTGTCAATACCTTGATCTTGGACTTCTAGCCTCCAAAACTGCTTAATTTCTTGTGTTTAACTCATACAGTATGTGCAACTTTGTTATGGTAGAATTAGCAAACTAATATGTCCCTTTAAGGCTCTTCCCCCCTCCCATTTAGTGTCTCTGGGCCCTTACTTGCTTAGCAAGAGAGCATGCAGGTGAAGAGCCTGGATTCTGAGCTATTTGTCTATGTTTGCATCCCAGCTCTGCCACTCTAGCTGTGTGACCTTGGACAAGTTACTAAATGTCTTCGTGATTCAGTTTCCTCAGTAGCAAAACAGGGAGAATAATCATCCTTGGCTTACAGGTTTTCATAAAAAATAAATGAGTTGAAATTTATGAAGTATTTAGAACAATGCCTGGCAACATACTAATCAACTTAAGTGATAATATGAATAAATCCTAGCTTTGAGGCCCTGGGCCAGGAAAACATGAGATTTGAGGATTGATGTGCACTGAGGGAGGCCAGGCCTCAGCTGCACAATAGGCCAGGTGGTGGGGGCTGCCTTGGTAAGCAGTCTTTCAGGTAGGAAGTCTGGGAAGAGATGGCAGTTTGGGAGTCTTAAAGATGAGTGAGAGCAAGCCTGGATTCTCTGCACGAGCCTCCTCTAAGATGGGGAAGGTCATGCTAGGTAAAGAGAATTCCCTTTGGTCTGCTTCTGATTTTAGCTTCAGCTGCACTAGGCTCAGACGCAGTGCAGCATCCCTGCTTCCCCTGAAACTGCACCATGCACCCTTCTGACTCCCACCCCTAAGCCTTCTTGCAAGCCAGACCTGCAAGTTGGGAGGTTGAACTCAGAGGTGTGCCCAATGAAAGAGGATAAGAGTCTTCCATCTTTGGAGCAGACCAGGTTGGGCAGCATCAGCTTCTGAAGTCTGGGCAGAAATAGGTCCCCCTGGCCTCTGGCAGTGACTGTGAACACTTACTCAATGGCTGTTCCTCCTCCCCTGCCTCATGCTTCCCACTCTCTGGTACCAGCCTCCTAACTGGCATCCAAATCCTTGTCTCAGGTTCTGCTTCTCTGGGAGCCCAAATTAAGGCAAATATCAGAAACAAAGATACAAAGGCAAGGGCTTATACTTTGGAATGAGGGCATGGAGAATTTGAGAGGCCAACTTGTGCCATGGCCAGATCACACAGGCCACTGTGCATAGAGTAAAGATCTTGGTTCTGTCCTATAAGCGGAAGCCAACAGGGCCAGAGGAGTCATGATGGAAAGTGACCTGCTCAGAGTTGCATCTGGAAAGACGATCCTGCTAACTGTTTGGAGAATGAATTAGAAGGATAAGGCTGGAGGAATCAAGAAACATTAGGAGGCCAAAGCAGTGCTCTAGATGAGTGGCAAGAAAAACCTAGACTATGGGGCAGCCACAAAGATGGCAGGAGGAATGGACCAAGAAATATTTGGGAGGTGAAAGTCATCTAGAGTGACTAATTCATCATTCATTTCCCAGGACTTTCCTGATTTTTGCACTGAGAGTTTCTCAAGCTGGGAAGTGTCTTGGTCCCAGAAAAACCAGAATGGTTAGTCACCCTAAATTCAGCAAAATAGCAAGGGATTAGAGATAGGGATCAAGAATGAGTTACCTATTTCAGACTTAGAAAATTATAGGTTTTGCTATCACCTGTGAAAATGAACATAAGAGAAGCTGGTCTTAAAAATGAGGCAATGCAGTTGGTTGGGCAGATGTAACTGGAGGGGTCTTTAGGACTTACATGTAGATGTAGCAGCAGCGTTTGGGATTTATGAAGCAGTAGAAGAAATAGATTAGTCAAGATCACCCTAGGAAAGGGATAGGATGACCTCGTGTGACTAGGAGTCCTTTCTTCTTGGTGAGCAAACCATGGACTTCCCTGGAATGCTGATTTTAAAAAATTGTGACCATCCCCTGAGATGGTTATGAAGGCTACTCATACTGGGAAAGCAGCATCCATGGTTGTTCAGAATGTGTTCACCGATGTAGCAATTTGCCACCTACTGGGGCTCAGGGACTTGAAAATAGGGAAAGCTTAAAGGAAACTACAAGTAAAGTTGCAAATTCAGGTCTTCTTGCCTGGGGAGCTAACCATGTGATAGAGAGGTAACACCCACTGCCAGAGGGTGATGCATGCAGACACCAGGAGGAGGGTGGAAGCACCTGGAAAAAACCAGTGGAAAGTGTCCAGCACCAAGCTCAGCAGGCACATCACAGGCCTCGCCACTTGGGTCCTTCTTCATTGATTCACCCAAGACAGGCTCCACTGGTTCGGATTTAAACTCCAGTTTACCTCGTTGCACATTCTCCAGAGGAACTCCACTGAGATTCTTTGCTTGGCTTTCTGGGGACCCATCAGTCAGCCAGGATAATAATCCCAACCAATTGTTGATACAGTTGATCACTCTATCACAAGAGGGATCTATTATGCACACATATTAACTCGTTTAGCCCTTTCAGTAAGCTGTCAGAGAAATACTTCCATTATCATCTTCATTTTTATAAATGAAGAAATTGAAATACAAAAAAAATTAAGCAACTTGCCAAAATCACTTAGCAGGTAAGTGGCAGAGCCAGTGTGTGACCCCCCACAGCAGCACTGGAAGCATAGTTGGATACATGCGAGGCCAGCAAGTGCCAGATCCAGTATGCCTCCAGCCCTCCCCTTCCTGGCCCTGTCCAGCCTAGAGAGCACGCTCTGCTTTCAGCTGTGGCAGGACCTTACCCTGCCACCAAGCACCTGTCCCTCCTCTTCCATGCCACTAGCTGACACCCAGGTGTCCCTGCCTTCTTCAGCCTATTTTCAGGGCCTCCCAGGGTACCTCTTCCTTCCTGCATTTTAAACTAATAAATGAGTAGCTCAATATCTACTTCTCTTCTCCCTCTGAAAGCAGATGAGTTTTTTTGAGAAGGTTGTGTGCTATGCTATGTCCTAACACAGACTCGGAATTGGGGCACCTGGCCTTGATATACAGCATTGTCTTTTATTCTGTTTCTGGTTGATTCACTTCTCTGGATCTCTCTAGCTTCTCACATCTGGAAAATAAGGAGCTGACTGGATCAGTGAATTCCAATCTATGGCAGAGCACACAAGAGGTACCAGAACCAGAAGTGTAGGACTTCCTCCAGTGTTGTGTTCCCAGGCTGTCCCTAGCACCTTTATCACAGTGTTCCTGTCCTACTGCCCACTTCACCCAGGGCTCTTCCCTCTAGACGACAGATTGCACACCTGACAGATACCAACCCTGCCCCTGAGATTCCAGTGGGACCTTCCCCATTTCACTTCCAGTCTGAATCAATGCTGTAACAGGCTTTTCCTGATGATGAAAACATGGCTCATCATTTTTAGGGTGGAAGAAAGATTGTGAATAACTTATTATATCACATGATCTTAAAATCTCTGGCAAACTGGGTATGCTGGTACACACCTGTAATTCCAGGGGCTCAGGAGGCTGAGGCAGGAGGATTGTGAGTTCAAAGCCAGCCTCAGCAAAAGTGAGACACTAAGCAACCCAGTGAGACCCTGTCTCTAAATAAAATACCAAATAGGGCTGGGGATGTGGTTCAGTGGTCAAGTACCTCTGAATTCAATCCCTGGTACCCCTCCCCCCGCTTGCAATAAAAAAGATCCGTGGCAATGCTTAGCCATGAGCATTCTATGAGATCACAATTTCTATGAAACACTAATATGAACAGCTAAGTCACCTCCCTATGACTTATTTTGCAAAGCATAGGAAAAGATGAGTCTTAAAAGAGTGGAAGGGGATGCAGAATATGCTAGTGGGTCATGTTATGAATCACAGACATCACAGAGTCATCTAGAATTCAATATCATAGATTTCCCTGGGTTCATGTGGAAGAGGAGACAAGGGTGGCTTTCCCAGTCCTAGTGCAAAGATGTCTCAAGACTCATATGATAACCCAAGGTTCCCCATCCAGGATATCTGCCCGGATCACTCTCTCCAGAGGAGGCTCTCCATGTACATTCCTCCTTTCTACCATCAACTCTCCTGCTCTCTACTGCTGTTGATTACCAACTGGTCAGGTCAGGTCAGCATAAGTATTTATTGAGTGTCTGCTCAACCTGGAATAGGGCCAGGTGGGGAGCAGAGGAAGTGGGGACAGAAGCAAACAAGTTTCAGGTCTTAATCTCAGGAAGCTTGCAGCCCACCCTTCAGACCCCCAGCAACACAACTCTGAAGGTGGAAAAGAGAATCCTTGTAGACCGAACAGAAAAGGAGATCACGTTTTCTTTTATTCACCTGGCAAAGATTGCTCAGATGTAGATGAGGGCACCTGGATTCTGTCTCATTACCAGAAGGAGTAAGGGGCAGGACTGCTTGTCCCCTGAACCTCCTTTCTGATCTGGCCAGGTCTACAGTCCATACCTGTGCAGTGGCCCAGGTGAAGACTATCTCCAGGTGGTTTGGACCATTGTGGGTAGACCAGAACTCCTCTTGCTCTTGGGAAAACTCGGAGTACAGGCTTCAATCTCCATGGAAAGATAAACACACCAGTTTCACGCTTTTACATAAAGTATCACCCTACAAAATTGCTAACACAACAGGGTTTTCCTATTACCATAGCAACCCCAGGATGTAAAAGAGGCTCCAGAGAGAAGAGGAGCCAAGAGGCAGAGAAACCCAAGGTTCAGAATGGAACATCGGAAGAGGAGGAGGCAGATTGGGCTGGCCACAGGCCTGACCCTGCCAGGATGGCCTGGGGTCTCCACCTGGTCTGACCTGACCCCAAGAGTGGAACAGTTTGTTGCTGTATTTGCCTGTGGAACTATAGTATTGGGAAGTCCAAGAATAGGGACACTGCCCTGGTTTTTGTTTAATTGATGTGAGGACTTTCTACCTATTTCCTTCTCTTCTTCCTTCTCCTCCTCCTCCTCCCTCTTTCTGGGAGATCTAGAGTAAGATACTTTTGTTGCAAATGATGTCATTCTGTGGCACAGTTTGAAAAAGACAGGCTGCAGACAAAGCCACATGCGATACGAGGATGAAATCAAAGAGCTGGAAAGGAAGAGCTGCAAACCTGAAGCCTCGAGCACTTTGTCCCTCTTGGTCAGTGCAGACGGTCCTTGGGTCTGTGTCCCTTCCAGGTCACAAGCCCAAGGGTGCAAAGAGCTTCCATTCAAGCTTCAAGAAACAACAATAAGAGCTACAACCAAATCAGCTTTCCTGCCAAGTGATCTGTATCTACCTGAAATGAAACCACAACAGACCAAGCTAAGGTGACTGGAGAAAGAAACGCATCTGACATCACGCACACCAGGTGTTTACCAGGGTGCTTGGTCTTGAGCTAAAAGGTTGGCAATGGAATATCCTTCCCAGGGTGCTGCACCAAGGCAGTAGCAGGCTTCCTGCTCTCGGTCTCAGTGTGTAGCATAGGTTCCCATTCCTAAGACTGGAAGCATCACTGAAATTTGGGAAAGTATGGCTTTAAAGAAACTGTGTTTAACTTCATGTGCATGTGCCACAAATTTACATCTTTAAGCAACACAAGTGGTGACACTCTGTGTGTGTGTGTTCATGCCCACATGCATTCTCATAGCCATCAGAGCAGGGCCTTAGCATAAGGTACTTAAGTTTCAGCAGTAGTGAACAATAGAGTGCTAGGAACACACTCTTTCTCTCCTCTGGGCCTTTGCACATGCTGTTCCCTCTCGTGGGAGCCCCTTTCCACATTTTCCTCTTTTGCTAACTCTGAAGCATCCACCAGTGTACCTCTGAATCATCCTCTCATATCAGAAGCTTCTTCGGTACCCCAGGCTTGGTTCAGAGCATCTCCTGAAAGGAAGCTCCTTAGTAGTTATGACATACTCTGCCTGTGACTTGACTGTGTTCTCACTGGTGGAGGGAGGTACATCTGCTAGGACAAGGAAGACTGTGAGGGAGCATCTCCATATAGAAAGCAATGGCACAGCCACTGTCCCTTATACACACTTGCTGTGGGTGGGTAGGTGCTTTGCTATAGGCCAGGGGTGTTGGTATCTCATTGAAATCATCCCATAGTAAACATGTATGTCCCCAGCTTACAGATAAGATAACTGAGGCTCAGAGAAGGAAAGAAATTTCTGTAAGTCAAATACCTACTCAATTGCAAAGCAGGTCTTCAAAGTTCTTGAGCAAAAGCTTGTGCCTTAACCACGGTGCTCCATGGCTTTCCTTCACATGTTGTTGGGGCTTCAGGCAGTGTTTTCTCAGTCCACATGAGTTGATAAAACAATGTGGCCATTTTGTGCCATTGGCTTCTTGTTTCCTTTGTAAGTCTTGCCCAAAACCCTGGCAGCAAAAAATTAAGCACTCAAGTCTGAAGAACCAATGCCACGATGGTACTGGTCCATGCACAGGGAGATGGACCCAGGGCAAGGAAGCACTCTGTTCAGGGCTGGTCAGAATTTCTATGTCATGCCCTGCTGGTTCCTACCCAAAATGCTGGAAGCTCTGCCTTGGGTTCAGCTCACATAGTCTTTTCTTTCTGACTCCTGAGGTTTAAAATTCATGTTCTCTTATTCGAAGTTGTGTTTCTAATGAGGAAGGCTGAAGGCTGGCTTTAAAATGTCAGACACTATCAGTCATGGAAAAGCGCAGGGGGCTGGCCAACACAGCAGCTGTGGACAGCTGGGCAGGTTGGTGCGGTTTCCTACTTCATGCAGTGGAGGAAAGTCACTCTGAGAGATGCCTTTGTTGTTCTGCACCGCAAGCCCACTCCACCTCACCATGAAGTGACAGCCACAGGCAACTTGGCATGGCACTTAAGGGAAGAGCTTTGGCACAGATTCCTCACCTCCAGAACACAGGAAACCAAGTCCAACAACTGCAAGAAATAAGTGCCACCAACAACCTGAACAGACTGGAAATAGGCCCCTGAGCTCAAGATGAGACCACAGTCCTTGCCGACACCTTGAACTCAGTCTGTAACACCCCGGGCAGGAAATGCAGCTGGGCCATGCCCAGACTTCTGATCTATGGAAATTCTAAGATGCTAAGCAGATGATTTTCAGCTGCTAACTTTGTGGTCATTTGTTACACAACATAGAAACTACCTCCACAGGAAAGAGCAGTGATTAGAGTTCCTTCTTATCCTTTTCCTGCTTCCCCACAGGTACAGACAGTGCTTTGGTAAGGTCATGGAGTCAGACACAGTGGCACGTGCCAGTAATCCCAGCAGCTGGGGAGGCTGAGTCAAGAGGATCACGAGTTCGAAGCCAGCCTCAGCAACTTGGCAAGATCCTGTATCAAAATTAAAAACAAAAAATGGTCTGGGAAGGTGGCTCAGTGGTTAAGTGCCCCTGGGTTTTATTAAACCCTGGTACCAAAAATAAATAAATAAATAAATAAATAAATAAATAAGAAAAAAATAAAGGAAAAAAATAGAGAAGGCTATGGAAGAGATGCTGGGAAAGGCTCTCCCAGGTTTGGGTGCTCAGAGTCTTCCCCATGTTGGCGACAATTCTCTTAAATTCAGAGGCTCCACCTAGATCTGATGCCTCAGTGGGCTCCTCCACAGTCCCCACCACCACCACCATCATGCTGCCACATAACTTAACTGGTGGGCCTAGGAGGTCCAGGGTATGTGTGCCTGGGACAGCTGCATGGAACCATTCAGAGGGAAAGATTCCTCTACCTTCCAGTGTGGCAGATTCTCTCCTTAAAAAATTAATGAACATTTGGTAGACATTCCCAAGGCCCTGAGACAAAATGCTAATGTGGTCACCTGAACTGGGCATCTAACTGGGGAGAGGGCAGGAGGTAGGGGGGTAGTGATAAGAAGAAGATTCAAAACTGGGTCAATGTGCCAGCTGGGGAGGCAGGGAGGTGGCCCAGGTGCTGATGGAGAGAGGGTAGGGCAGGAGGGTTGACTCTATGATGAGTGGATTCTAAGCCAGGGTAGCCTAACTCCAGATATTTCCCATCAGCTCCCTCTCTCCCTTTCACCTCCAAGCTTTTTTATTTAAAAAAAGAATGCTTAAGGACTTCCTTTTCTTTGTCCTCCCCAGCCAGTAGATAGAGAATATAGATGCCCTCTCCGGGGGTATTTGCACACAAGTAGAAAAGTGTGGGAAGTCCAGAGATCTTCAGGACCCTGAAGAATGAAGTAATGAATGGTGGTTTTTCAGACATAGAATAGAGGAGGCTGTTTGGGTGTGCAGGTGGGCGAGCAGGCAGGAAACTTCCAGGAGTCCCCACTCCACAAGTTGGCAGTGGTCCATCTGACTACTGGTTAGGGCCAAAGGTTCCAGGACATCAAGAGAACTTCCATTTTTACTCCCCTAAATTTAGAACACAGAAGCGAGGTCTGCCGAGGTTAAAGTAATATATCCAAAGCTCCTCGTTTGTCCTTTCCTTAGAGGCAGGGCTGGATCTAGAATGAAGCCCTTGGCCCCTGAGGAGGCCCTACTGATCCACATAATTCCATTGTCACATTGTCACCAGCATGAATGGATGTGGAAGGAATCCAGAAAGATCAAGGGTCTCAGAGGGAAAAGGGAAGCCAAATGAGGACACCTACTGGTTGGCTGCAGTTGGAGGACCCCAAGGGAGCCAAAGGGAAGGTCACCCCAAGTGAAGAGCTCTCAGGGAGGAGCAGTGTGAACAGCACACAGAAGGGGCCGGCCAGCAAGACTGTGAGAAAGCACTATTGCTGCCCACACCTAGACCTGGCCCACCTCGAGCTCTACCAAACAGGTGCAGCAGCTTCTTCATGGATCTCCTGCCTCCCATCTCCATTCTGTCTCCATGCTGCTGCTAGATGAATCTTT
Organism: Glaucomys volans; assembly: GCA_020662805.1. Taxonomy (NCBI): domain Eukaryota; kingdom Metazoa; phylum Chordata; class Mammalia; order Rodentia; family Sciuridae; genus Glaucomys; species Glaucomys volans. Next base: position 343,406 of record JAJEJO010002223.1, on the reverse strand, counting down.
CTTTTTTGGTGGTACTGGGATTTAACTCAGGCCCTCATGCATGCCAGGCAAGCCCTCTACCACTGAGTCACATACCCAGCCCTTAGAAGGATCTTTCTAAAAAAGAAACCCGTTCTCTCTGATTTTCTGATTGCATGGCCTGAGCAACTTTCTTCTTCCACACCATCCCGCCATGATGTTCTGCCTCGCCTTGAACCTAGAGCTATAGAGTCATCCACCTATGGACTGAGACCCCTGAAACTGAACCCGGATTAGGATCAACATGAACCCTGATCATTTCTGTCTTCCAGGATCCATTGTCTTCAAGATGGAGGAAGACCAGGTACACATAACTGGAGGAATTGCTCTGAGCTGTACTCTGCATGTTGCTGGGGGCTCAGGTGCAACTCCTCTGCAGCCTGGCTTTCCAGAGAGTAAGTGAGAGGGAGACACTGGGGAGAGTCCAATAGATTCACCCTCTCCCCAAGGAGAGGGTGGGTGCTGCATGATATGTCACCCATCATTAGTGCTACATTGCTCTTTCAATCTTTAGCATGACTGGGGACATCACACTGACCCAGACAGCACCCACCTGATAATCTCCATTTTCCATGAAGTTACTGACAATACCCACGAAGAAGTACCTTGTTTCAGAATATAGCAAGTATGACGCACTGAACCCTTATACCTTACATCTCTACCTTGGTTCCCGGTGTCCCAGCCATGTTCGGCATCAGGGACAATGAAACCAGCTGTCCCTCAACATCTGCACCCTGGACTCTGCAGACCAAGGGTCTCACTGATGCATGACTGTGGGTGGCAAGACCACACCAGTGCAGCCTCTGCACAGACTTCCTGCTGCCGTCCTTAGGCATGAACTTCCTTGCCAAGACCCGATTTCAGAAATATGCAGCTCCAGATAGAAAGGGGAATTACTTGGGAATAAAAGTGACCAAATTTATATCATGTACAGGTGTGAATGTGTCACAAAGTATTTCACCATTAGGTCAAATTATAACATACCAATAAAAATTGATTTTAAAAAGATCATTCCCATCACTCCTCACTTCAGCAGTTCCCCACTGTCCATGGTCAGAACCACTCTGCCTGGTCTAGAAGACCTCGGCTCTACCACTTAGAAACACTGTGGACACTTCAGAACATCCAGCTGGAGAGCCTTCAGTGGAAGGGTATTTGATATAAGGAAGTCTGGAGATTGGCACCCCGCACTGCCCAGCAGCTCACCCTCATCACTCTCCACTCACCTTTCCCCTTCCTGCTCCTTGGCATGTGGGTTTACCACCTTGAGGATGCAAGTTAGTTGTCACAGCACCACTTCATGTGTGCATTCCAAGCTGGAAGGGTTCCTGACCAGCAGCCATGACTGTACTTCCTTAGGGGAGAAAAGCACTGCTCTGCTGCCAACCAGTGGATAATATGCTTGCTGTCATTGGCCAATAAGTATGTCCCATGTTCTACAAAAGAGGTGGAGAAGATGCAGGTTTAGCTTTTCTACCATAATAAGATGTCAAGGGAGAAAGGGTTGGGACAGCTGGCTCTACTCTTCCCCTTATTAGTCCATTTTAATCACAGCAGATTATGTCATTCCTCTGCCCCAACCCCCCAAGTGGCTTCCCATTTCACTCAGAGTTGGAGTCAGAATCCTTTTCTTGTCCAATAAGGCTCTGGGATCTTTCCTCACTTCTTACCTCTCTAATCACATCTTCTACTACTCCTCCCTTCATGAAGACGGCACCTCCCTGATCTTTTTGCTGATCTTAGAACACACTAAGCATGTTCCTGCCTCAGGACCTTGGCATGGCTACTCCTTTGGACTGGACAGCTCTATCCCTGTATATTAGTCAGGGTTCTCCAGAATAACAAAACCAATAGGATGTGTTTGGCTATATAAGAGGAAATTCATTATAAAACTTGGTTCATGTGACTTTGGAGGCTAAGAAGTCCCCCTATATGCTATCTGCAAATGGAGAACCAGGAGACTTGGTGATCTAAGTTAGTCCAAATCTGAAGGCCTGAGAACCATGGGAGCTGATGATGTTAACACCCAGTCAAAGGTCCAAGAACCAAGAGCTCTGATGTCCAGAGGCAGAAGAAAGAGGATGGATGTTCCAGCACAGAGAGAATATTCACCCTTCATCTGCCTTTTTGTTTTCTTGGGATTAGATGCTATCTGCCCACATGGCTGAGGGAGGATCTTCTTTACACAGTCTACTGATTCAAATAATAGTATCTTCTGGAAACACACTCACAGATGCACCTAGAAATAACACCTTATTAGTTATCTGGGCATCATGTAGCCCAATCAAGTTGACACATGAAACAACTGTCACACCCAGGCTCCAAATGGCATGCCACCTCACCTCACTCAGGTCTTAATGCCATCACACAATGAGGCCATCCCTAACCACCCAATTTTAAGTTGCCATATCCCACATAACATTTATCTAACATAGCATATGATTTATTAATGTAATTCATTTGTCTCTACCTCCCATTTCATGAAGCTCCAGAAAGACTGCCTTGTTCTCTAACTGTATAACTAACATCTAGAACACCTAATAGCTACTCAAAAACTTTGGACAATTGATTAAGTGATTGAATGAGTAGATCTTTGCATCCCCAGTACAGTGTCTGATCCATAGCAAAAGATCTACATGTGAGTTGAACCAATGAACACATGGCTGACTGAGCTCTAAAGGACAGATGGGGAAAATGGGCAGTGCAAAGCTCTTTTAAGAACCTAACACTGTCACAGTGTGTCAGAAAACCAGGTGTTTCTGCAGTATGAGTAGCATGTAGGGAAGACAGAGGAAGAATGGTAATACCAAGTCCTTAATTCCATCCAAGATTGATTTCAATTAACCCCCCAAAGGCAAGTCAATTCTATTTTCCTCTTTCATCCTTCAAGTTCAAGTTCTAGTTGCAAAAGCTTCTGCCCACTGTATAAGGCTTGATTTGGAAAGCAGAAGGAGATCCCTTTTGTGCAGATGGAGGAAAAGCATAAGAATTGGAAGCCCTATTGATTTTGCTGGGTGGGCAGCAGAACAAAGGTCTAGCTGTGCTACTGTGTGGCCTGACCAAAAACAGGAAGAAGGAGAAGGAGGATCCTGGTGCAGTGCCCAAAACCTGGCTGTCTCTGTAATGCAAGCTGTGTTTATGACCCATTTTCACCGTGGTTGTTGTGAGGGTTAATACCATCGAATCTGGGCAAATCTGGTGACAGTTTCTGGAATCCAATTCAACCTGGTTACATTTTGTATCATGTTTTGCTCTGGTGTGTGGTTTCCCCAGGAAGCAGTATAATTACTGCAGATGTGGACTCCAGAAAAGATTATCTTGCACCTGCTCAAAGTCGGAATACCAGTCAGATGGAGGGAAAGACATGAATATCCTTGTGGAATGTGGCTGTGTGCCCTCCGTGAGTTTCTGAGCATTTATGGAAATAAATGTGGAAAGAAACTTGAGCTCCTGGACATGTGGCCACCAAGGAGCCTAATTTTGGTGGTTGGTAATTTACAATTTCAAAAGTTAAATAAAAGCATGTGGTTAGGGTGAGGATGCACAAGGGAACCTTAGTGTCTGTGGCATTTCTTGTGGCTCTAAGTTTTTATTCCATTCTTTGTTTTTTATAATCACCTACAGAGACAATGTAAATCCTGTTTTTAAAAAGCTACTATGTGACTGCATTTCCAAGCTGTAAAACATTTATTAAATCTTAAGAGTATTTTCTTGCAAAATACTCTAAGACAAACAGGGAGCTTTATTTTGTTGATATTGTAAAATTAGCAACTTAAAGGTGCTTGGTGTTATATTTGAGGATAGACTGTTCCCAGGGTGGCACAACAGAAGGATATTCTCATATTTGCATAATTATCATTTTACAAGCAATATAAAAATATCATAAAATTATACTGCAATTAGGTTTTTATTAATTTAAAAGCCTATAAGAAACAATATGGTTGCTGTGCTGCCTAGGAGCATAGTTTAATCAAATTAATACAAAAATTTCACTATTTTCAATTCTCATAAAGTCTCAACACATAACCATCATCTACTTTTCTTTTTAGAAGAGTGCTGGTGGCAAAGAATTTACAATCCCTTTCTTATAAATTCCAGACATTTGCCTGACCTGAATATTTATTAAATCCTTCTGAAACTCCCTTAAGAGGCAACCAGAAAAACACCCAAAGCCAGGATAAAATTTCCTTTAAAAGCTTTTGAAAATGAATCATGACTTAGAAATCAAAGCATACATTTTTTTTCAAGTTGGAAACAGTTGACATTACTAATTTTTTAATCTAAATTTTTAAAGGGTATAATAAATAATCAAAACTCTATGGTCCCTCTTCCATATTAATTCTGCCATATTTCTTAGAAGCCTGGTCAAGCAATCAATTTCTTTTTTAAAATTTTGTATTTGAGTACTATAAGCATACATGGTATTTGGGTTCATTTTAACAAAATAATACATACAAGGAATTTGATTTCAATACCCCTTCTCCCCACCCCTTTCTCTTATCCCTCCTTCCCCCTATTTTCTCTCCTCTCCTTTATTGATCTTCTGTTCACTCCTTTATTTATTTATTTTTGCTTGGTATTTTCTACAGACAGGTGAAGTTCTTTTAAGTGCATTTATATATGTAATACACCATGGTTTAATTCATTCCTTGTTTCTACCCTTTTCCCATCTTTCCTTCCTCCCTCTCGTTCTCCTTCTACTCTACCAATCTACCTTACGTCTTTATGACATCCAATCTCTTTCCCTACCACTTTCTTTCCCTTAGGAAACATACAATCCCTGCCACCTACCTTCTACACATAAGAGAAAACATTTGGCTTTTGAGTATTTGAGTCTAGCTTATTTCACGTAGCATGGTGTTCTCCATTTCCATCTATTTACCAGCAAATGCCATTATTTCATTCTTTTTTTATGATTGAGTAGAACTTCATTGTACCACGTGTACATATAGCATATTTTCTTGATCCATTCATCTGTTGATGGGCATCTGGGTTGATTTCATAATCTGCCTATTGTGAACTGTGCTGCTGTAAACACTGAAGTGACTATATCACTATAGTGTGCTGTGTTTACCTCTTTGGGATAAATACCAGGAAGAGGGATAGCTGGCTCATATGGTGGTTCCATTCCTAGTTTTTTGAGGAGTCCCCACACTGTTGTCCATAGTGGTTGTACTAATTTGCAGTCCCACCAGCAATAAATGAGTGTACCTTTTCCCCCACATCCTCTCCAGCATTTATCATTGATTTATTATTATTTGTTTTTTCAATAATTGTCATTCTGACTGGGTGAGATGAAATCTTAGTGTAGTTTTGATTTGCATTTCCCTGCTCAAACAATATCTTTGGATTTGAGATCAATATTCACAAAAAGATTAATAAAAGTTGCTTAGAAATCATTTTAATCTTCTTGAAAAAAACATGCAAATTAAAAAAAATAACTGTACAACATAGTATCATTAATGTCCCAACAACTGTCCCAAATTTAAATCAGGGAGAATCCTGATTTAAGTATTTTGATTTTTTTTCTACTGATGACAATTGGTTAAATGTATAACTGAGTGAAGCAAGTTTTTATTGGCACATATTAATAATACAGAGTGGTGAGTTTTATTGTGCCATACTCATGTGTGCATATAACATAATTTCATCAGTTTCTCTCCTCAATACCTCTCCTTACCCTCTCCTCCTCCCTCTCAGTTATCCCCTTCCTCTAGCTCAGTGGTCTCCCTTCTACTTTTATAACAACATTTCTTCCCCTCTAATTTCCACATAGAAGAGAGAACATACAATCCCTGTATTATGGTTTACATATGAGGTGTCCCCCAAAGGCTCATGTGTAAGAAAATAATAGGACATTTTGAGGTGAAATGATTGGGTTATGAGAGCTTTGACCTAATCACTGCATTAATCCACTGATAGAGTTAACTGGGTGGTAACTGTAGGCAGGTAGGGTATGACCAGAGGAGATGGGTCACCATCATTCTTTGGGGTATATATTTTGTCTCTGGTGAAGAATGCTCTCTCTCTTATAGCTTTCTTATTGTCATGTTCAAAGCTGTCTTCCTCCACCATATTCTTCTACCATGATGTTCTGCCTCACCTTGGGCCCAAAGCAATGGAGTAAACCTAACCTGGACTGAGACCTCTAAAAACATGAGCCCCAAATAAACTTTTCCTCCTCTACATTTTTTCCTATCAGGTGTTTTGGTCACAGCAGCAAAAAAGCTGACCAAAACACCTTGACTATCTGAGTCTGGTTAATTTTGTTCAACTTGATACTCTCCAGATTCATCCATTTTCCTGCAAATGGCATCGTTTCATTCTTCTTCATGACTGAACAAAACTCAATGGTGTATGTATACCACATTTTCTTTACCCATTCTTCTGTTGACAACTACACTGGTTTCACAATTTGGCTATTGTGGTATGCATGTATCTCTAAATTATGCTGATTTTAATTCTTTCAGATAAATACCAAGGAGTTGTATTGCTGAATCATATTGTAATTCAATTTTGAGTTTTTGAGGACCCTCCAAATTGATTTTTGTAGTAGCTGTTCTAATTACATTCCTACCAACAGTATCTAAAAGTTCTTTTCCCCCACATCCTCACCAGCATTTGTTATTTGTATTTTTGATGATTGCCATTCTGATTGGAGGGAGAGAGAATCTCAATGTAGTTTTAATTTGCATTTCTTTGATGTCAAAGATGTTTGAACATTTTTTTAATTGGTGGCCATTTGTACTTCTTTTGAAATGTGTATATTTAGTTCATTTGCCCGTTTATTGAATGGATTACTTGTTTGAGGAATGTTGAGTATTTTAAAAAATTCTTCAGTAAAGAATAAAGCTAGATCCCTCTTCCTATGTACAAAAGTAAACTCAAAATGGATCAAAGACCTAGGTATAAGACTGAAGCTTTGTGACTGCTAGAAGGAAACAAGCAAACACCCCAAGATACAGGTGCAGGCAACAACATCCTGAAGATGTACTCCTATAACTTAGAAAATAAAACCAAGAATTGACAAATAGTATCAAATTAAAATTTCCCACACATCAAAGGAAAAAATTAAGAAACATAATTTTTATGAACTTTCTTTTTCACAAAGTCAAATTTAGAAATCCCAAAGAAACCTTGATCAGACTACATATCCTTTTTATTTTTGAAAATATTGTCACTGTTACTGTGAATTTTGACTGAAAACTGTGCTATTAGAACCATTGTGAACTTTTAATTTCTCCCAATTTCTCTGACAGAACACCATCTAAAAGGGGTGTGTGAAATCCCCCCAACAAGATGGTGGATTTGCCTTCACCAGGACCACATTCCCAGATTACAGAGCTAAGCAATTGAGAGGACCTGAACCTCAGAGCTCAGGCACCAGGTCCAGGGGGCCCTGGCTGCCACATGGACTGCCCAAAGTCCCTGTTTGCTCACTCTTCACAAGGGACCCATTAAGGACTTCTTCCCCATCACATCTTCCAGGGTCATAAAGAGATGTCTGTGAAACTGCTTTGGGAAACACCAAGGACATCAGCACTGAACCACAATGGAGTCAGGAGCCCAGGGCTGGACTCATGGGCCTGAGGAAGCTGTCAGTGAGCTGGGTTGAGAGGCGACAGCTAGGGAGGAAACTTGACTACAGAGCAACTTGGAGCTGCAGGGAGCCAGGTGGAGGACAAAGGGATCAGAGGAGGACCTGCTGCCTCACTAAGATCTGAGTAATCTGAGTACCTGGAGTGGGCAACGTGTGTCCCTTGAACCAGAAGGCTGACCCCTGGCTGTTGGAGGAGACGACCAAGAGGACAGCCAGCTTTGGGAACTATAAAACATTAAGAAACACCTTCTTGTTATTTTGAAAATCCATTTAACTAAACCAAAAATAAATAAGAATATTCATCCTCTTCCACCCTCTTTTCCTCACTCCTTCATTAACAGCTCACTTCTCTTACTCCTGGGGAGAAGGCAGGGGAGCTGCTTCCACTGATTCAGAGGAGGTCACATTAAACAATGCAAAGGGGGCTCAATGTTTCTAATTACAACCCTGAGTTCTAGTTAGAAAACAAAAGAGAATCTCATGATCAGATCCAGATTGGACATGCCATCTGTATACACCCGTATATACCTGTATACAATTAAAACCGCTCCTTGATCCAACTGTGGATCCTTGTGTACAGGAAGCATGTAGCGGTTGTCTGACTACTGCGTCACCTTGGATACCATGAAAGCCACTTTCTCAGTCTTGTTACTAAGGCAACAGGACAAGGGTTGATGTGGGGGAGTCCAACATAGCTATCTACAAGCTATGCTGCCAGCAGAAGGAAATTGGATGGAGGAAGAAGGAATGTCTTGGGCTGTCCACCTCCCCAAGGCCTTGACTGAAAAGGATGCAGGATGGCGAAATAAACTTGTGTCACCAATGGACAGGAAACTAATATTTGGACCCTACTGTGCATTTGTAGAGGAGGGTAGGGCAGACAGGGTGAGCTGGAAGGTGGAGGTAGATTGTGGGCAGAGGTAGGCTGAGAGAGAAGGGATACTAGTGAGTTTAGGGGTGTAGAATTTGGGGACATAGCAGCTACAGAGAGGTGAAAGTGGAATCCAGAATATTGCTGGCAGAGAAGCAAACATGAGTGAATCAGAACGCAAACCCAATCACAAAATTCACACCAGTGCATCATGCATGTTAGCCTGGCTAACCCTGTAACAACCCATGGTAAATGGCTGGAAAGTAAAGTTGAAGATTCTGGAATATTCTAAAGGTCCAATAGAGGGAGACAAAGATGTTAATACAAATGAGTGTCTGCTTCTACCCCATCACTGCTCTGATCAAGGGCCCTGTGTTTTCTCTGTCCCCATCAGATGTGACCTGCAGAGAAAGCTCAAGGCCTTCTCAAAGTTTCGGAAAATAACAGCCTTGATCTCCTTCAGGGCATGAAAGGGGAAGAGACTCCTACTCCCTCCTGGACCTGGAGAGGAATCCCTTTCACCTGCCCACCATCCAGGCAGGCCTTCTGGCCCTGAATCTCCCATTTCCACCTTATTCATACAGCATTTAAAACTTGTATTGCTTGTTGTTGTGATTTATAACTTTATTAAGACATAGGAAGTTCACAGATACAGAGGCAATAGGCCATTTAAATAATCATTAGGTGAAAATTCATGAAATTAGATGTAGGAGAAGGCTAATCAAGGAGTAGATAAGAATGCTTGTATTGGAAAAATCTAAGCCACAGATAGTTGTAAAAATTAAGTACAAAATTTATATCAGCTTTATGACAACCATGTCTAAACCAGCAACTCAGTGAGGTTCTAACAACCTCATGGACACTAGAGATGTCCATTGCTGTTTTGGTGCCCCCTGGTGCTGCGGAGGAAGCTGTTGGTGCTCACAGCGCCACCAGCCCCCTGAGCACACTCTCAGTTACACCCACAGCTGGCTGGATGGATGTGATCCTCCCATAAACTGTCCATCTATTCATGCAGCAAATATCTCTTGAGGACTGACCAAGTATCAAGGTCAGGGTCACCTACCGGATATACAAAGTGTCTTCCCTTAGTTCATAGTCAGTGTGGCTGAGGGCGGGGGAGGACACAGAATAAATCATTCCCCTTTAGCCTTGAAGGCTGGGATGAATCAGATTCTTCTCTTGAAGCCTGAGAATGGGGTCTGTGAGTACAGGAACCAGAGAGCTGAGAGGTCCTGTAGGTGAGGTGACTCTGGGCAGTGGGAAAGCAAGTGAGCCTGCAGAGGGTGCTGGTCTGCAGAGAAATCAGCCTGGAGCTGAGGCTGTAGTAAGCCAGAAGGAAAGGAAGCCCGTAGCCTCATTGCCAAGAGTTTCAGGATCCCATGAGAGCTGCAATAAACATTCCTTCTAACTGAGCTAGCCTGAGTGGGTTTCTGTTGCTGGCAATCAGAAGAACCTTGATTATAACCCTTGCAGTTCTTCGAGGATAACAGATGCTTTCATTACAGTGAACACCCAGAGATCTTGCAGGACCTGTCTACATTCTGGTCTATTCAAATGTACTTGTCTGCTCCAAAAGGTCAAACATCACAGTGCTCACAGTCACCCCTGGCATGACCTCTCTCTGCTCCCCTCTGCCTCTCTAAACCTACCTATCCTTCACAGCTAATTTCTCAATTCCCATCCTTTCTGAAACCCTGTAATATCTTCTCTCATGGGGCCTTCCACCTTATCTAAGTTCAGGCATGGTCAGGTAGCCCCAAGGTTGTTCCCTGTGTTCATCTGGCTTCCCTAACTGCCCAGCAGCTACAGGTGGTCAGTAAGTGCTTGATATGTATCTATATAATAATGAGGTTATAGACTATCATTTATACCCATGTCTTGAGAGACTGAGGCAGGAGGATCACAAGTTCAAAACCAGCCTCAGCAATGTAGTGAGGCCCTAAGCAACTTGACAAGACCATGTCTCTAAATAAAATATGAAAAAGGGCCAGTGATGTGTTTCAGTGGTTAAGTACCCTGGGTTCCATTCCTGGTACCCCTCTAAATTTGTTTCCTCTAGGTCACCCCAACACCCAAGTGGTCTTCCTAGAACAACTGATGAGACAGAAGGCAGAGGAGTGAACAGTAGACAGTGGGTTCCAACTGGATATAGAGGCAGAAGGGGAGAGGGCTGCAGTGAGGGAGCATAGTCTGGGATCACCCTAGAGGGCCCTGAAGATAGGGAAGAGGGGCAGGTACCAGAGAAATCCAAACAAACATAATACACATTATCTCATGTTCTTAAGACTTCTTCTTCTTCTTAAGATATGTTTTTGTATCTATTATTTAGCCATTATTTGGCTACATATAATAAGTCTAATACATGGCTATTTGAAATGAATTATGATTTGTTTATTCAATCCCCCATTATTGGATATTATTATTTCCATTTTTTATTATTCTAAAAATGCTAAAATCATATCCTTAGGCTTATCTATGATTATTTTCTTAAACTAATTTAGCTATAAGATTTACTGTCCCCTAACAAGTCACCCCACACACACACTTTTCCTTCCCCCAGCAGCGTGGACCTGCCTGCTACCTCATCCCAGACAGACCCATCAGTGACCACTCTCCTTTTCTCTCTCTTACATTGCTGATATCTGGCAAGAAGGAGGGATTCTCTGTCTGTTTCCAAGTGTTATTTTCAGGCTCACATCCACATTTGAATTTATAAAACAATCGTGGTTTCTTCTTCCATGGATTTATATCTGTTTTTCAGAGTGTGTTTAGAGGAACATGAGTCCTGGGAGATATTTCTCACAGAGCTTGAGAGCCAATTTGGAAAATATAGCAGGCTCTCGCCTGCCTCCTTTAGAGACTTGCAGTACACACTTGAATTTCAAAGGCTCTGAGAGGTCCCAGGATTTCAATTTTGTGTTATCCACCTTTTCTCATATTTTATGGCAAAGGATTATCTGCAATGTTGTGTTAACTCCTACTAATATTCTTCAGAAGAGGCATCCCATAGAGTATGCATTGAGAGATGCAGATTTAAAATAGAGTGGTGTGTGAGCACTGAATTATAAAGCAAATCCTTCTATGGATTCTAGTATTGTTATAAGGATGGAACTAAATAATTTGAAACAGATTAGGAATGTCCATGTTCTTCTATATTCTGCTTTTATGAAAGCAGTTTTCTTAAATCCTGCAGTTTTCAGTGTTCATGCAATAACCATGCAGGAAGCCAAGTGAGATGAAGACTGAGAAATGCCCCTGGATTTGCTCTAAGGGAATACAAATGACAAAACAGGATCAGGGTAACGACTGAAAATATACAACTGAGAATAACGAGGAGGCAGTGAATCTACAATGATGTCAATGAGTTTGCTCAACATGATCGCTTTCCTGTCCTCAGAGCACAGAACACAGAGCCAAGGGAGTGGCAAAGTATAGCTGTTTGAGTGTCCAAAACAGTCACAGTGGACATGTCTACCCTTCATGTTGCCAGGGTGAAGCTGCTCATAATCGCCATGTTTTGAGTACTGTAAGTCCCAGGTGTGGGGCTCATGGTTAAAATACCTTATCTCACTTATTCCCCACAACAGCTCTGCAATATCTTTTATTACCATTTTGAAGATGAGGAAACAGGTTTAGAAGATGATCTAAGGCCACAAATCTAGTCAACTGGCAGAGTGTCCATGTCTCATCATCAGGAAGCACCACCTTGGTAACATCCCACCAGCTTACTCCACTTTGCCCCACAGGGGTGATGTGGGAGTGTAACAGGTTCATGCAAGGCCCCAGGTCCAAGACTAAGAACACTGAGTTTGGGCTTAGTGGTAGTCATAGTCTGAGACCTGGATAGCTGAGTCCCAGCCTGGAGGAGATGGGAAGTTAGCGGGTTGTCACTAAAGACTTGTGAGTAGTTTTCATGGGATCCTAAAAAATGCTAGAAGGAGAGAAAAGTGATTGTTTCTGGTGTATTTGACTCACGGTTTGAGTTTTTAGTAGCATAAAAATGGATTAGTTTTTAAATAAGTGAGGTTTTATGTATTTGAATAAAAATACAAGGGCATAAAGGAGAAAAACTAATATTTATGGACAAAGAGCTATGTAATAATTAACAACTAATGGGAATAAAATGGAACTTTAATGCCTCTTAAGGTTTTATAAACTAGGGGATAGTCATGGGGATGACATAAAGGGCATCCGGGACCCACCTCCAGCCCTGCCAGTAGTGGGAATGTTCCAGCTGGGTTGGGGTATGCCTACAGGTGGAAGAGGAAATTGAGGGGAAAGCACCATGGAAACTGGTATCCCAGATGGCTTATTTCTTCCTCTTCAATTGCTGTCATGGAGCTAGGGCTGAGTCATCCTGGAAAGGGCACGTTTACCTAATATACCAGCTATTTAACTTGTCTATCATCTAACTCCACCTGGTAGTATCATTAACTATGTACAGGTCTGACGCCCCCACTATTCCACATTTCCACTTTTCAACTTAATCTGGTAATGATAAAAGGGAGGATGCAAATCCAGATTGACTTGGTTTCAAAGGCTGACTTTTCATATGCCCTTGGATAAATTACTTCAATTACATGAGCCTCAGCTTTCTCATCTATAAAATGGGGATAACCATACTCCATTCCTCAAAGAGTTGTTGTGAAGTTTACTAAACATAATATGTATAAAGTTCTGAGTGCAATGCAAAGAACTCAAATAATACTTGTTCCCTTCTCAAGAGAAAAGTTCTGCTATATAATAAAGAAAAAGCTAATACTTATCTGTAAAGTAGTTTTGTGTGTATTATCTTGATCCTCCTACAGAGTTTGGCAGTTAGGAGTCAGTTTGCTGGGTAGAACTTAATATTCTTTTACTATGATGATAGAAAAGTATTTGATATATCTTTCTGGAAAGGAATATGTAACAGCAAATCAAGACATAACATTTGACCTTTCAGATCATGTGCACAAAAGTCTATATGCAAAAAGTTCATCATAATCTTGTTACTAATAATGAAATTTTATAAAAAACCTGAAGATACAACATTATGAGATTAGTTAATAAGTTCTTTTTTTTTCATTTTCCCTATGCTGGGGATTGAATCCAGGGCCTCACAAATGCTAAGTAAGCCCTCTACTCCTGAGCTACAGCCCTGGTTAATAAATTCTGGTACATCCGTACAGCATATAGGAAGACTCTTCTAGCTGCAACTTACAGTAGCATAGCTCATGTAGCTTGAGCCACAAGAGGGATTTGTGGACTTGACCATGAAGGACGAACCTAGTTCAAATACCTCTGCCCTGTCATGCCTTCTGTAACCTGCCAAGCAGGAAAAATCACTCCTCTCTTTGAGCTATCAGCATATGGCATTTATCTTTATTTCTCTAATGCCTAAAAACAACGCTCAATCCAAGTTATGAGCTTATCAAATGAATGAGAAAATCAACCAGCCAACCAATCAATCCATGGTTTTATGTGAGGGTCAGACAGATGATATGAGGTCTAGTAGGGGAACACTTGGGGGTAGAGTCCTCAGTGTAGGACTTGCCTCTGCTGCTTACTAAGTTACCTTAGGCAAATCATTCAACCAACCTGAGCCTCAGGCTCTACACTGTGAAATGACAGTCAAGGTAGCCACCTATACCAATAACTTCAGAGTGTTGAAGAAGCCATTTATCTTTAATTTAAGAAAAACACTTGCATGTTTATTTTTGTAATTATCCAAGCAATAGCATTTAATGGCATTTTTTGACATCTCCTCTGTAACTTGAGGATTTTAACCTACCTTTATACTCTGTTTTTCTCCTTTACTCACTTCATAGTCTATCTGACTATAAGTAGGGATTTTAGATATTCCCTAAGGGGCTAGCCTAGAGGTTACACATTTGCCCTGCATGCATAAGGGTCCGGGTTCAATCCCCAGCACCAGAAAAAATAATAATAATAAACTTCATGATGTATACCATAAACATAACTATTTCCTAAGATACTGTTCTTCTATGAATTTACTGAACCAACATTTATCCCATATATCAGGCATTATACAAGTTCTGTGAGCTCACGTAGATAGAGATATTTAAGGAAAGAATTCTTTCCAAAGAGGTGTGGCTAAGAAACATGCTGTAGAAACACAGAGGAAGGAGCTCCAGGGCAGATGGAGGAGGGTTGAAGTTGCTTGAAAGTGGGGGCCTTTCTTAAGTAGGCAAGAGCTTGCAGGGACACTAGTCATCTAGTTAGAGCACTCAGAGGTAACAATAGCAGATAAGAAGTCCTTTTGATGGAATGACTGGACTTCTGGTTTCATTCCATGAAGTAAGAGAGACAATGCTGACCCCTTCCCCTGGGGCAGCCCTTTAGGGCTCTCGGATATCTTGAAAGACAACCCTGTGAGGCGGTGTGGACCTCCTACTGATGGAGGCAAATGGGACTTCTGATGGTGGATCTTAGAACACCACTCTTGGTGGGGTGGGGTGGGGTGTGGTAGGGGTCACTGTACTCAACCTGGTTGAGCAAGAGACCTTGGTCACATTAGAAAAATTTTCACCTTCTGTGCAGGGGGAGCTGGAATATGCACTTTCCCAAATTCTGTCTCAAGGTCAAATTACAAGCAAGAGAGATGGAAGAGTGAAAGGACAGGCATGTCTTGGATCCCTGCTCCAGTTCCATTGTTTCTTCTAGTGTCTGTTTTTGTTTGTTGTTTGTTTGTTTGTTTTCCCTAAGGTCTTCAAGTTCCAAAGTCCTAGGCTCCTGAAGTACTGTCTTGGTGGCCACCACAACATTCCAGCATCCTCAACCTCATCAGGTAAATTAGGAAAGCAAGTCACACTTCGACATACGCCACTTGGCTCCAGGTGCCCATCCCTATGACACCAGTGCATATCTTCTTCTCTGGTTTTCTCTGGAGCTACAACTAATTCTTTTCTTAATCGCTAACACCCTCCCATCTGGCATTCTATAAGCTTCCACTTCAGAATAAAGACCACAAACTGCACACTGGCACTTGGGTCTGTTAATGAAGAAAGGAGCAAGTACCTTTTGAGTTGAATTCCATCTCTGCTCACTTACTCCCAAAACTTTCCCATAGTCGAGTTCCATTTGCTATTCCACCTCAACCCCACAACTCCTCATCAGGTAGTAGGCAAAGAGACATTTTGTGACTCTAGGGTCATAACTCCATTCCTATCATCTTGGGATTTTGCATGTCATCTCCTGAAGGATGCTCTGAGGACACAGCCCATACAGATATAAAACCAGAAAAAAATCTACAGGATTATGTGGTGGACACATGGGAAGTATTTCCCTACAATATTAATGATGGCAGCCTAGCACTTCAATGCTTGTTACCAAAGGCATTTCTGATTCCTGCCCTGTCTCTCATACACTTAAAATCTATATGTTGAATTAAAAATAATAGAAAGATAAAAAAATGTGCACATTCTCCATAATTTCCAGCTTCGTATTATAAGTCTTAATTATTGAAAGGTAATTAAAGAGTGAGAAAAGATCTGGTTTCATTTTCCTTCTCATCTCTTCTTCCAACAGGTTTTGTCTATTCTAAATCACCAGCTTTTAGTTTCTGAGTCTCCTTTCTATTTAGTTTTTTTCCCTTTAGACACATCCTCTTTTAAAATATTAGTTCACAAACAAAATGGGGAGATAGCCTAAATGCAAAAGCAAGCACACACTGGTGGGGTGTCACTGTGCTGTCCACAGATGGGTCAAATGTCCTTGTGGCCATCTCCTAAAACAAGCAGTGAATGCACATGTTTATGGACTTACTTCCACATTGCACCAAAAGACTGCCAGTGGAGTAGATGCAGTTGGAAATACAGCTAATTACTTGTTATTCAAAGAATATCATATTGGCAGCTTCCGTCTTTGAGAAAAACAAATGAAGGAATTGAAAACAAAAACAGGTTTATGCCTCAGAAAACAGCTTTGGCTGCTATGCAGAAAACAGATTCGACTGTGCACAACCTGAGCAGGGAGAGAGACGGTATGGCCTACTGGTATCATAATGGCTCCTGATGAACCTTACTGTTTTCACACTTTTTGCCATTTATCTTAGTCCATTTGTGTTGCTACTAAAAAAAATACCAGGGCTGGAGATAAAGCTCAGTTGGTAGAGTGCTTGCCTTGCATTCATGAGGCCCAGGTTCAATCCCTAGCACCACAAAAAAAAAAAAAAAGTACAAAACAAAAAACCAAATGGGTAACTTATAAAGAACAGAATCTTATTTCTCACTGTTCTAGCAGCCGGGAAGTCCAAGATCAAGGCACAGAATTTGACGTCCGATGAGAGCCTCTGGCTAGGACCACACACAGTGGGAGGGCAAAAAGAATGAACTCGGTGTCCTCAGATAGCAGAAGAGCAGGGAGGCAAGAAGGGCAGACACACTGCTTTAAGTTCTTTTATAAGGGAGTTAATCTTGTCCAGAGGAAGAAGCCCTCAGCATTTAATCACATCCCAGAGACACCACCTTCCCACATCATCCCTTTGGTGATTAGGTTTCAATGGGTGAACTGAAACCATAGCCCCAAGAGGAGTTTGTTTCTTCATGCCTTTGAATCTTCCCTAGCCTCATGACATGATTTTATCAGTAGAATGCAAGGAGTGGGAACCTGTATGTCTTCCAAGGCTGGTTCTTAAGGGCCCAGGAGAGTTCATCGATTTAACATCTGTTATGTGGCAGGCTCAAATCTAGGCAGTATGGTTACTACAGAGGACAAAACAAACATCTTGTTTTCATGGAACTTATAGTCTAGTGGGGAAATGGACTGGAGAGATAGGATGGGTTTGAGAAGTATTTAGGAGATAGATTTGGAAGAGTCTCCCAGTTGATTGGATATAGAGAGACAGAGGAGAAAAGAATGAATTCTTAGGCTACCCATATAGGAGGTCAGGGCAATATGGAGGCTACCTCTGAGAGAGACATTCATCCAGCAAATCCCTAAGGAGCTCTCTTCCTGCTGCTACCATAACTTCTGGGGCTTTGTTTTCTCATGTGTAACCCTGGATTTCCTTTAAACTGGGTGATTTCCATTAATTTTGCCCTTATACTTTGTTTCTTAAAGAATATGATGGAGCCCAATGTTTCATGAAGTTACTGCCAGCTAGAACCCATCAGATCATAAGCAGATACTTATCTAGGTTAATGAAAGCAAGACACAGATGACTCCATAACCAGCTCTTACTGTCTGGTCTAAGGAGGAAACAGTAGCCAAAATAATCCTGTTATAGGTTTAATTCTGACTCCCTCCAGTACGTGACCTGATTTGCCATTTGGATACAGGGTGTCTACAGAGGTAGTCAAGTTAAAATGAGATCATCAGCATGGACCCTAATCCAATATGGCTGGTGTTCTCATAAAAGGGAGAATTTGGGCACAGAGATAGACACACCCAAGGAGAACTTCATGTGAAGATTAGCATCATGCTGGTCCAAGCAAAGGAACTACCAGAAGCTAGGAGAAAGAGTTGGAGCAGATAATTTCCTAGCACCTTCAAAGAGATTATGGCATAGACTACATCTTGATCTTGAACTTCTAGCCTCCATAATCATGGGAGAATAAATTTCTACTGCCACTCTGTGTACTTTTTTAATGGAAGCCCTAGCAAATGAGTACAAATTCCAAATTTGAATATCCCCAAGTCACTTGAAATGTCTCAGAACAGAATTTTTATTCATTGAGATTCAACTAAATCAAGAATTATGATGAATTCAGAAGAGCACTAAACAAATTCTGCCACTGTATTATCTTCGTGTTTGCTGAATAAAAGAGAAAGTACAAACTACTTAAGGAAACAAATTGTCTTTAAACTCTCACTTGGTTTAGAAGTACTATTTACACACCGCTGAAGTGTTAATTAGAAGTTATTCCTATTTGCTTATTGAGGGGACCCCCCAGGGAGTTCTCTGTTTCTGATGCTATTTGCAGTTAAGCATAATCAAGCTGCTGTTATCTTTGGTTAGTCTATAGTCCAAACGTTTAACTTAACATTGACTAGTTGTCTCTTCACTATTAGGAACAGATGAGATTTTAATAGTAGCTCTACTAGGCAGTTTATGTTGGCCTTTTCCATCCTACTCTGAGTACTGGAAGGTTGAACCATGTGAACTGCAAGACTAAGTTTTCTTCCAGTGGGTTTAGCTAGAAGAAGGTGCTGGCAGGAACTGAGGGAAGGAGGATACAAGAGGGTGGAGGAGGAGTATTTACCCCTAGGGTAGGATGCTCCCCGCCTGCAGATGGCAGTGGACTGGCTGCATTCTTCTGAGAAGACCACAGCTCCTATGGGGGTTGCTGTTCCACACAGCTCACCTTTCTGGATTCCGTGAATTGCTCCCTACCTGATGCATTTAGTGGTTATACCATCAGTAGAGTGGTGTGTCGCTTAATGATAGGAGGATGTTCTGAGAAAATTGTCATTAGGCAATTTCCTCTTTGTGTGAACTTCATAGGGTACACTTATACCAACCTTCATGGTATAGGTCAGTCAGTCCACGTGGCTCCTGATGCAATTAAGATGCTATAATTGTGACATGTGAAGATGCTGCCTGTGTCATATAGCATCCTGTTTTACAGTAAACTTTTTTTTTTGAAGTTTAGTAGTAAAACATTCCCAAATAATGACTAAAAGTATAGTGTAGAAAATGCATACACTAGTGCCATTTACTATTGTTATCCAGTATTAGGTGCTATGTGTAATTGTATGTGCTTTACTTTTACAAGACTGGCAGAGCACTAGGTTTGTTTGCATCAGGTCACCACAACACATGAGTAATGGGTCTGGTTAAGACAGCAACTATGTCACTAGGCAATAGGAATTTTTCAGCTCCATGAAATAGTGGGACCACAGTGGTGTATGTGGTGTATGTATCACTAACCAAAGCCTAATTATGCACTGCCTGATTGCTGCTGGCAGCGCTTCCACATTCCTTATCCTCAAACCTAAAACCACAAGCCCTGCCCACACTTTTGTAAATACCTGTAGACCCTTAATTGATCTCACCTCAGACTACCCAGTTTGGATTGCTGTCTGGCTCAGCCAAGGCCCAGGAGTAAAGTATATGCCACCACCAGTAAAGTCTATACTTCCCATGCCCTGGCAGGGGGCCTGGAAACTTCCTATGTATTAGCTCATGTTATCCTAACAACAACGTATGAGGTAAGTTGAATGACAGTGTCCACTTTAGAGATGGAAAAGACTGGGGTTAACTTTCAAAAATAGCAGGTGGCTGAGCCAAGGCTCCCATCCAGGTCCTCTTGCTCCAGAGTCCAACACCCTCCTCTCAGCACTTTGGTGTCTAGCCTGTCCAAAAGGCTTTGCACAGAGTGAACATGCTTTGACATTGTGTTTTACTCAGGGTAATATTTAAAAATGCTTGCATTTCCTGAGCAGTGGATAGATATCAGAAGACTCTTGAACCAGCTGTAGCACAAGAGATACCAAACTTGGATTAAATATTTGTCATGAAGATGCAAAAGAAAATATTCAAAATGCACCTTTTGTAAAAACAAGAAGTTGACTATTTATATAATAACCATGATTGAGAGGAGCAAGGAGGGTACATGAGGTGACTGGGGAGATGTCATTCAGTGAAGTACAAGAACTCCTCTCCAGCCAGGTGACAGCTTGTAGAACAGTGTGCACTCTGTTGTTTGTGCCCTGTGTTTTAATGCATTAGTGGTTCTTCATAAATATTGATGCCTTAGATGGCTCCATGAATATTTCCTTACCCCTACCACCATTCTTTAGTTCAGGTTTAAGAACTAAGCAATCAATTCAGAAATTGATGGTCAGAGATTTCATGTGCGGGATTCCTTAGTGAGAACCCATCGGATGCACTCACTTCTAATCAGTATCCTGAAATTCTTTTTGTTGTTGTTTTTTGTTTTTGTTTTTGGTACCAGGTATTGAACCCAGAGGTGCTTAACCACTGAGCCACATCCCCAGCCCTTTTTGTATCTTATTTAGAGTCAGGGTCTTGCTAAGTTGCTTAGGGTCTCACTAAGTTGCTGAGGTTGGCCTTGAATTTGTAGTCTTCCTGCCTCAGCCTCCCAAGCCGCTGGGATTACAGGCATGTGCCACCCTGCCGGCTCCTGAAATTCTTAAAGCTCCAATATTCGTCCATGAGATCTTAATAATAATACTATATTTTCATCTTGTTTGATCTTCTTTACATCCTCAAGTTAAAAATTCTCCCTAACCTACCCTTGGTTGCTTTGAAGGCAATTGAGTTGCAAAACCTGTATCTCTGGAGATTCCTCAGCTGCCAGGGCAGAAACCATTCATGCTCTTCAACAGAAAAAAAAAAAAAAAAAATTAAAAAGGCAAATCTAAGAACCATTTCCAGTCCATGCGTCTACGGGTGAGCAGAGTTACAAAAGCCACACACACCCCAGCTACACCCAGAACTAACATCCTGAAATCAAAGCCGAATGTTCTTCCTAAAACATTGCAAAAACAGGCTTTCACAAGCAGTGATCCAGCAGGCCAGTGCCCCAGATCCTGCTGGACAAAACACAAAGAAGCCTTCTTTGATAAGCAAGTGCTCTTTGCTCCTTCAGTGTTCTTGCTGCTGAAGTTATTGGTAGTGCTGTATGATCATAAGTCTCAGGACAGTTTTTCTCCCTCTAGCTGATGAGTTTAAACTTTCAGAAGCCAAGTGCAGGTATATAAATAAAAACTTTATGAGACAAATATATCAGAGAGTTAAAGGTCTTTGGAGCTAAGTAGAACCAACATAAAATATTTGTTTTTATAGGGGAACGTTGGGGCTCAGAAAATGATATACTAAAGTGATACTGTGACATGCTGAGCACTTTGAGCTGGAGGACATTGAAAAGGCCTCAGAAGCATAGTTTCTTTTTGATCTTCCCCTGTCTTCCTGCCTCCAGCTACTTATTCTTCCTCAAAGTGAGTCATAGAGACCAGAATTCCTCTTCCCCAAGGCAGGTCATAGGAACTGGAACCCCTTTTTTCCAAAGCAAGTCATAAAGCCAAAAACTATGCTTCTAACCTTTCCTGCCTAAGAGCTGCCGTAAAGAAAATCTCTGGCCTACTTTTTTTTTTTTTTGTACCAGGGATTGAACCCAGGGGCACTTAACCACTGAACTGCATCCCCAACTCTTTTTATTTTTTATTTTGATACAGGGTCTCGCTAACTTGCTTAGGGCCTCTCTAAGTTGCTAAGGCTAGCTTTGAATTTGCAATCCTCCTGCCTCAGCCTCCAGAGACACTGGGATTGTGGGCATGCACTACTGCACCCAGCCTGCCTACGTTTTTTGACATCAGAAACTAAGACCTTCATTCCAGAAGGGGTTCTGCCCCACACCTGGGAGCTGCAGAGAGGCTGAAAGGAATCTGAACCGGCAGGTCCTGCTGGGTTTCCTGCCTGTCTATCACATCAGGTCAGGTCCTTTTTCTCCAGTCACATTTCTATATGGCTGTCCTTCTTTGTCAAATCTAAGCGTAAAAGGGGGCAGTTCTCCCTGGATCTTTGGGTCTTCAATCCAAGGGTTCCCATGTCTTGTAATACTTGGATCAAATAAATCCATTATGCTTTTCTCTTCAGACGTGTCTTTTGTCACTGCAGTGTCTGCAGTGACATTATGAGTGAGGAAAGGCAATACACCCTTTCAGTCCCTATAGGACAAAGGGCTAAATGATTTGCAAAACTGGAGTAGAAACTAGAACTCATGATTTCAGATCTAGTGCTCTTTTCATGACATCCACCATCCAAGTGACAAAACAGTTGAGGAGTCCATTGGAAACGTGGCCAGAAGTCCCAGGGCCATTTCTTTCACTCTTTCAATCTACTCATAGTCTAACTCTGATCATCCTTTTGAGCTTCAAGTCTCTATATCAAAGAGTTTGACCATTAAAAAAATATACAATGACTATGAGTGTGCTTTCCAACTTAATAAAGCATCCTAATTAAGTTGATTGAATGCAATGTGAACCACACTTTTGTGGTCCAGATATTTTGTTCTTATTGCTATTAATGTTTGGGTGGAGTGAATGAGTTGTGAGGGCAGGGGACTTATGTCATTTTTATTTATTGGTCTTTCTTATGTTTTCCTTGGTGTCAAACAAAGTGCTATAGTGATATAGCTAGCATCAATAAATATTTCCTGACTATGGCATAGTAGCACAAAAGCTAGAACTAAATAGGTCACCTTAAGCAAAGGATACTGGAATATTCTTGGGATGACATTATGATCATCATATTTTTTTCATCTTCAAATGCCCGTATATATCACCGCTGACCTAGATAAATTGCTCAATTATTATTGTTTTTATATTATATTATAAATTCCACAAGATTCAGGGCTCTCTCTATGTTATTTACCTCTATATTCCCATGACTGCACCCAAGGCTCAGTAGACAATAAACTCTGGTTGTGTTTCTTTTTTACAACCCAATCCGAGTATTTGCCAACTTGCTATTTTGTGATTGTCCACAAGATTTGTGACTTTTGCCTCAGAACATTGACTGGTTTCAAGCCTTTGTAGCTGGCTTTAACTCTTAGACAAAAAATGAAATACAAGCAGCCTAACTTCTGGCCAGATCAACTCTTAGCATTTATAAATACGGCAATAATCAACATGCCAGTGAGAGTACCAGACAGCAGAGCCCTGGGCCTGAAGAAATGAGAGTTCCATAAGCACTCAATCAATACACCTCCCTCTCGCTAATAAAAAAGGATAATAACTTTGGCAGCTCTGACCAACTCTAGTCTCTCATCTGAGAGGAGTGTTTTCTAAAAGTATTTGTTCTTTTGAGAGCTTGCAGATGGCAAGGACTTACAGCCTGTTTAGTTCTAGTAACACACGGCATGATCCTAACCCAATTCCAAATGGCATCAGCTCACTAGACTTGGAAACTTGGATGTTCACAAAAATGCTTGCCAAATGCCTGTCAATTACATTCTGAAATAGTAGGCCAAGCTGTGAATGTAAAAGGCATCCCAGATACAGGGCTGATATGGAGATAAGTACAGAACAAGGATTATTTGGGTGATAGTAAATAGATTAGCATAAATAAAACAAAGTTTGTGAACAAGAAATAAGATCGAATATATGGATTAAGCCCCAAACCCCCCACTTGAAGGTTTTGAGGTGTGTGTGTGTGTGTGTGTGTGTGTGTGTGTGTGTGTCACTGGGGATGGAACCCAGGGACTTGTGAATGCTAAGCAAGTGCCCTACCACTGAACTACATCCCCAGTCCTACTTGAAGGCTTTGAATTCCATGAATTCATTAGCTATTGCTGCATATCAAACCATGATAAACCTTGATGGTTTAAGATAAAGAACACGTATTATTGTCCACAATGAAAGCATTGCCCATAGTAATAATAATATCACTACCCACAACATTGAAGTTCTTTTGGCTTTGGCTCTGCTCACTCATGCTTCTGCAATCTGCTGTGGGTTGGACAGACAGTTCTGCTGATCTTGGCTGCTTCTGCTCACCTATTTGGCTTATGCAGAAGATAGTTTATACCATGGGCCTGATGTGGCCTGATACTGATGATGTCTGCTTACAGAGCTGACCCTTGGCTGCTACCTGGGAACTTGACTTTTGGAATGTTCTCTGTTACTAATTGTATTAGTTTTCTATTTCTGATGTTTAAAAAAAAAACTACCATAAACTTGTGGCTTAAAACAACACAAATTATAGCTCTAGAGACCAAAGTCTTAAATGGGTAAGGACTGCATATCTTCTAGAGACTCTACAGAATAATCTGCTTCCTTGGCTTTTTGTACTTGAAGAGGTCAGCAACATTCCCTTTGCTCATGCCTCCTTCTCTTCAAAACCAACAGCAGAGCATTTCCAAATCCTAACCTCCTCTGCCTAACAGTGGATAATCCAGGAAAATCTTTCCAGTTCAAGATCCTCAACTTAATCACAGGTGCAATGTCCCTTTCATCATGTAATATACTAATAGATTCTGGGTATTAGGATCTAGATATTTTTTGAAGGGCATAGTTCTTTCATTCTGTTTACATTAACCAATGAGGCTGTTGTGCATACCTGGGGCACTGAACCCCACTGAACCAGCTTACCTAGATTGTGCAAACAATGTGATTTACAGTAGGATGAACTTTCCATAATTGGAGCTGGTCATATGCTTATATGCTTATCCTTTGCTTATATGACCAGTCCCCGATAAAAAAAAAACCCTGGGCTTGATGTCTCAAGTAAGCTTCCTCAGATAGAAACATTGTGATGTGTTACTTGATAACGTCATTGCTAGAGGAAGAACTGTGATCCAGGCAGTCCTCCTCCTGCACTGAAGGGAAACTTTGGAAGCCTTCACTTGGACCCTTCCATGTCTGCCTAAGTGTCATTTTCACTTGCTGATCCTGCAACATGTCTTTTTCCCATAGTAAACCATAACCATGAGTACAATTCTGAGACTTACGAGTGCTTGTAGTGAGTGACCAAATATGTGGGTGGTCATAGAACTTCTCCCCTCGAAGAAGGCAAGGATGATCAAAAGCTAGCTTCAACCAGGAGAATTTGTCCCAGCCCCACCTCATCGTGAGTGCTCTTGTCTTCCACAGATCAGTCCAGGCTGGCATTCTCATGGGAGGTCCTGAAACCGCATGGAAGCTGCAAAGCTTCTTGAGGCTTAGGCCTAAAACTGGCACCCTGTCAATTCTAGTGCATTTCATTGACCAAAGCAAGTCACAAGACAAACCCATATTCAAGAGATGGAGTGATAAACTCTACTTTTGATGGGAATCTCCAAAAATCTTGCTATATTGGGCACGGACATTGTAAGGATCTTAGTTGGAACTGTAAATGTGAATGAAACCTTTCAAGTGCTTGGATACTACTCAGAAGTAATCTAAAGCAAGATTTTTTTTTTTTTGCTTTTAAAACAGAAGAATAAAACAACAAAAACAGTGCTTCAGGTTCATGAACTAATGTTGGAAAGTAAGATTAATTGTAATTGTTTGGGAATGTGACAACCAATGACTGGAGTACCAACAAGAAAATCAAGTTATCTAATTGAAACTGGTGAAAAATGATATTAATCAAGACAAGTTTGGGTAGGGTTTGGAGTATTTATCTTTATTCATTCAAATATTTGTTGAGTGGGTACTATATGCTGGGATTACAACAGTAAACAAAATAGACATGTTTCTTTCTCCATGGGTTCATTTTCTAGTTCAATGTTTCTAAGAAATAAACATTTGAGCTGAGCCCTAAAGATTTAGAAGGAGGCAGCCTCACTGAAAAGAGTAAGTCCCAAGCAGAAGTAATAGCAAACACCCTTCCCTAGTGTTGAGACAAACAAGAAGAGAAGTGGGAAGATTAGTCAGATCACAGACCAGTAGCAGCAGATTCACAAGGGAGCTTTTGGATGGCAGAGTTGTGGTCCCCTCCGCCTACCCAGAATCAGAATCTGTGTTTGAATAAGATCCGAAAGTGATTAATTTGCACATCAGAGTTTGAAAAGCACTAAGTTGGAGGTAGTTTTGCCTGAAGGAGTGACTGAGGAGATGGAAATGTAGAGGGGATATGTTAAAGATAGTCCTCTGGATTTGGGTTGGAATTGAAAGCTGACCTCAGAAGGACAGTAGTCAAGACACATGGAGATAGTGATTGGATGCAGGCATGGAGTGTCTGGTTGTCAGAGATACTTGGGGAAGAAGTCCAGTACCCTGGAGAGCTCCCATAAACCCATGATTGAAGATGCATGTCTAAGGATTTACACAGAGATGCCATTTCAGCCCGCAAACCTTCAGGTCATCTTTTGAAGGAAGCTCTAATGATGGTTAGATTAAGTTCTATGATTCCTGGGACTCCTCTTCATTACCCAAAGTGCTTTCTGTTCCTAACAATTGAAGGGCCTAGGAGTCTGATCTGATTT
>JAJEJO010002223.1:283897-312041 GCA_020662805.1 Glaucomys volans | reverse complement strand
GTCCCTGCATAAGATGAACCTTGAAAACATGATGCTAAGTGAAAGAAACAGACACAAAGGACCTCTTACTATATGCTATCATTTATATGAAGTGCAAATTCACACAGGCAAAAGGCAGATTAGTGGTTGGTGGGGCCTGTGGAAGAGGGAATGGGGAGTGACTGCTTAATGGGTACAGGATTTCCTCTTAGGATGATGAAAATTGCTGGAACTGGATAGTGTTGATGGTCTCAGAGCATTGTAAATGTATAAAAGGCTACTGAATTGTGACATGTTAAAATGGTAAATATTATGTTAAGTAATTTTCACCACTATTATGAAAACAGCTGATTTGTAACCACAGTGGCTCGGGAGACTGAGACAGGAGGATCTCAAGTTCAAAGCCAGCCTCAGTAAAAGTAAGGCTTTAAGGAACTCAGTGAGATCCTGTCTCTAAATAAAATTCATAGGGCTAGGGATGTGGCTTAGTGGTCCAGTGCCCTGAGTTCAATCCCTGGTACCCAAAAACAAAAACAGCCAAGCAAAAAATGAAAACAAGCTAAACACACATTACAGATGTGGCACACATCTGTAATCTCAGAGACTCCAGAGGCTGAGACAGGAGGATCCCAGGTTCAAAGCCAAGCCTGAGCAACTCAGAAAGGCCCTAAGCAACTTCCTGAGACCCTGTCTCAAAACAAGAAATATAAAGGGCTGGAAATGTGGCTCAGTAATAAAGTGCCTCTGGGTTCATCCCCAGTACCAAAATACAAAAACCAAGAAGGCTACTTAAATTTGTGTGACAACTCTTGGCACATGAACTGTCCCAGTGGTGAAAGCCTAAACTCCGCAACTAAATTTTAGAGAGCAACCATCATACCAGGCAGTAGATTTGAACACAACAGGCAAGCAATGCTCTGGCCCAGAGGCAAAGATTTTATTTTATCAGCTGATAAAGCTGATATAACTGCCTCCCTGACATAACTGCCTCCGTGGGAGCACACAAAAATAATGACTGACCAAATGAGCAAATATGCCACCCTGGGAAAGGAGACAGTGGGTCAAAGCACCTTTGGCTCTGGATGTCACCATTGAAAGAGATCTTTAAAGTCTTCTTATTTCAGGGCCTTCAGCAATGGGAAGTTCCAGAAAAGTCAGGACTTGCTTAAAGTCACATAATTAGTTAGTGAAGAAGGTGTCCCAGAAGAATCAATGTTGTGTCTCTTTTCACCATGTGATGTTCATAGTCGGGGCAATCCCATCAACATCTCTCAGGGCAGTTGCAACCTGAACATTTGTTAGCTGGAGAAGGCAATATTTCCCGTGCATATACCCTGGGCTGCTCAAACACATGTACTGGAGAAACCTGTTATCTACACTTTTAAAATAGCTTCTTCCTTGTGCTCCAAATCTTGGTTTGTGTTACCACCCAAGTGAGAAAGCTGGATTCTCAGGCACTACCTCTCTACTTCACTCTCTGTGTTCCAGAAACCAGTGCCCAACATACCAGTTATAACTTGGGAACAGTGAGCAAATTAGTCCTCACTTGTGTTCTCATCATGGCTTCCTAATCTTTAATTGGGACTCTTTCATATACTCTCCTAACAGTCTCAGGTGATCCATGCCTGAGTTGGTGCAGAAGGGACAAGATCTGGAGGTGGTAGCATTCTCTTCCTTGGGTCCAGTTCCAGATTAAAGTAAGAGTAAAAATTAGCTATAAAGGGTGAAAGATTTACAGAACTCTGAAGAGAAAGCAGAGTATGAAATAATCTATAAATAAGTTTAAAAGACTCTTGACCTTGGCAACAGCAACTACATCCAAGTCTTCACCTTATTTCTTCATATGCACAAAGAACACTTTTGACTTAGTTATTACAAACAATATTGGATTATTTGGTTTCCTTGTTAACCTGAAGTCCTGCCCTGGGTGACAATCTAAGACCACAGAGGCACCAATTTCTTTCCAGCTCTAAAAATTCTCATTGTATGAATATCTGGAGCTGTAGAGAGCCTACTAAAGGGATAGTGGTGCAAAAAGTAAAACTATTGAAGTATTAAACTTTAAGAAATAGATGAAGAGGGATGTTTTGCTGGCAATGGAGCAGAACTCAGGGGAAAAAGACAGGTTAAGTTTTTTCCATGGGCAGAATATGGTCTCAAAAGAGTCTAACAGCAAGCCAAATCAACACCTTAAGAAGTCTAAGTGAGCCAGGCGCAGTGGTGCCCATCTGTAATCCCAGCTACTCGGAAGGCTGAGGCAGGAGGATTGAGTTCAAACCCAGCCTCAGCAACAGTGAGGCACTAAGCAACTCAGTGAGACCCTGTCTCTAAATAAAATACAAAAAAGGGCTCAGGATGTGGCTCAGTGGTTGAGTGTCCCTGAGTTCAATCCTTAGTACAAAATTTAAGTGATGCTGCTGCCCACCTCTGTTAATTAAGGCAGAGTCATGAACATATATCATTGAAAGTACTTTTTAAGTGATTATGCCCTATACATTTCAAGAAAGACTCCTTGTCATGTTCCTAAAAGCACATTCTTATCTAGAACTATTCTCTGATAAAGCATGATGAACTATTACTGCATGATTCAGGGCTTTAAGCACAGATATTGAAAAGGCAGACATTTATGTCTGATCAATTACCATGTGAAAGGACAGAAAAGAAATAAGAAAAGTATCCAATGGGGCCTGAAGTCCCCAGAAACTGCCATATCACAGGTTGTTCTTCATGAAGAACAAAGAGCACAGTAACTGTGACAAATGTTCTTGAGAGATTAGCTAAGTGGTGGCTGCCTTTTCAATAAAACATGTGCAGTTTCTAAATGACATCCACCACCTCCTTGTTGCCCCTATTAGTTTCTCTTTTGATACAAATGTCTTTTGGAGAGAATTGTCCATTTCTATCACAAATAAGCCAAAGACATTTGGAGTGTATCTCTGCAAGGCCCTGGGTCAGGACATTGTCTTCCTTTGTTAGAGGCTGAACCTTGTCTATGGAGGGCTGGCCATAGACAGCATTGCCCAGGTCCCCAGGGATCCCCATAAAGAGTGAGCCCCCAAGTTCTGGATAGAGAAGCTACCAGATAGCTTACTAAAAGCTACCTTCACTGCTGAAAGCTGTTAGTGCGTTAGCTCTTCACTACTGTAGCAAATGCCTGGGGTTGTCAACTGACAAAGTGAAAAGGTTTATTTTGGCTCAGAGTTTTAGAGGTTTCCTTCCATAATTGGGCATTGATCCCATTGCTTGTGGCGAGGCAGCACATCATGGGTGGAGTGTGTAGTGGAGCAAAGTCTCTCACCCCATGCCTGGGAAGTGAAAGACAGCAAGAGGAAAGGGCTGAAGTTCATTATCCCCTTCAAGGGCATGTCCACAGAGACCAGAAGACCTCCTCTACACTCCACCTCTTAAAAGTTCCACAACCTCCTGGTAGAGCCCCCTAGGGACCAAATCCTTAGCACATGGACTCTTAGGGGACACAGAAGATCTGAACTGCAACAGAGAACAGCTCCAGGTAATTTCCAAATGGTCTGCCAACCACAGCCCAAGGTTAGCCATCACTCAGGTGAAGTGAAGTCTGCCAAGCAAACACACTTCTAGGCGGTGGCCTTTCACTGGCCCCAGTGAAGAATGAAGAAAGACAAAAACAAACCTTGCTTCATCCATGCTGAGGAGCTGCTGGAGATCACTGTACCCAATAAAAGAACATGGACCACAACTGTTATTCACAGTTCAAGGACTCAGTCCCCCTCATACCACAGAGGAAGGACTGGGGTGAAAGGTGGCTGTATTTAGGAAAATCCCTCACATGACTGTCTAGCTCACAGAGGAGAGGCAGCTCTATGTTTGTTCAATCCTAAAACAAATGATGGCCATGAAACCT
Source organism: Glaucomys volans (assembly GCA_020662805.1). NCBI lineage: Eukaryota > Metazoa > Chordata > Mammalia > Rodentia > Sciuridae > Glaucomys > Glaucomys volans. The sequence continues at coordinate 308,182 of JAJEJO010002223.1, read as the reverse complement.
CATTAAATCTTGCCTGTTTAGAAAATAGGAATATCTCAAATATTGGTAACCCACCTGCTACACTTCCAGTTCTAAAGAATGTTCATCTGCAAGATCCACTTCACCAAGACCCTGATCCCAAAACTATGATGATGGTGGTACTGCCAGGAACAACAGGTAGCTCCCACACCTGGAACACAGCGTGTGCTTGAGTTTGGAGTGGCTGCACCTTTCCTTGTGCCAGCATCCACGACAGCCTTGAGCAGTAGGCATTCTATTCATCACAACTCAGATGTGCCAGGGACAATGGTCTTCTGTCCAGAGTCCTGGCACTTGTTCCCATTCCAGCTCTTTCTGGGAGAGGACCAGTTCCTGAACCACTTCCCAATTGGCTAGAGGTTCTCCCTCCCCCAGACTGACTCCTTCCAGCCCTTTTTTTGAATATATATATATATGTATGTATATATGTATGTATGTATGTATATATATATATATATATATAGAGAGAGAGAGAGAGAGAGAGAGAGAGAGCTGTTGATGGAGCTTTATTTTATTCATTTATTTATATGTGGTGCTGAGAATTGAACCCAATGTCTCAAACATGCTAGGCAAGCGCTCTACCACTGAGTCACAACACCAGCCCCCTACCAGCTCTTTTCCTGTCTATATTTCACCTCCCTTACATTGTCCAGTACTCCTTGAATACCCAAAGACCCTGAGAACTACTGTCCCTGCCCTTCCCTCCATCCCTCCCTTCCCCCTTGGATCTGATGTTGAGACCAGACTCCTCCCCTGGAGTGCTGTTGGCACATTGCCCACTGAGGCAAAGAAAGCTGGCAGGAAATGGCATTGGCTTGGCATGGCCAGTGAGAATCAGTGGTGAAAACCTTTCAGGCCCTTTGTGCTCTGTCCCCTCTCTGTCAGTATTCCTCAGCATCCTCCTCCTTTAGATGTCTTCCTCCATCTTCCTCTGACTCATTGCTTTTCTTTGTTCTCTCCCACTGTTCACTTTCCTTCCTGTTTTTCTATTTGGATTTTTTCCCCATGCCTTTAGTTCTCTTCCACATGTAGTTTCTTACCCTTTCCCATACAGTCATAATCTAGTTGCCTGAATTTGTAAAGCAGACTCCAAAAATCTCTCTGTAAATCCAACTACCCCCTCTAATTATTCCTCCCCTCTTTATGTCACTCCTTGATCCAAGACTGACGCTTAGTTCCCAGCACCCATAGAATAGAACCCAAACTCCAATATGGAGGACAGTACTCTTCATTGTTGGCTTGGTGCCTGCCTTTCTTTTTTCCACTTAATATTGGTCTCTTGATCCAGCAAACAAGTGAATTTATTGATTGATTGTTTACCAAGAGAAGACATTATAACAGAAATGAAGATCAAATAAATGGAGAATGAATATAAAAACAATTCACCATTGAAATGATAAGATATCTAGGATTTGCTACCAAATAATCCAGGGGTTGGGGAAAGGGGAGTTGGCACAATGGGAGAATGCACAATGCAGAATATGACCATGCATTGACCATGAACTGATGATTTTGGGATCTGGGTGAAGGTATGGTGCTGCTTCATATTTCTCCTGTATGTTTGAAATCTTCCTGTTGAAGACATGATGGATGAACAGAACAACATGTCTCTGGATTGCCTTCTCTTCTTGACTCTCCAAGCACTCTGCTCCTCAAGCACACATACCTTCAGTTCCTCCAGCAGTCCAGCATTTGATCCTCCAGGCTTCGCATGCTCCTGCTGCTAAGAACCCTATCTCACCCTACCTGCTCCTCCCTGTCCCTCCATGCCTCCCCCACCACAGCCCCATCCCATCTCAGCCTCTCAGCCCAATTTAAACAAACAGCCCTTTCTCTGGGAAACCCTTCCTGGCATCTCCAGATCAAGTGAAGATCCCCTGCTTCATGTCCCCACTGCACCTTCAAATAACACTGCTGTAATTTCCTGTAGTTGTTCATTTATTGTCTGCCTTTCCCACTAGGCTATAAGCTTGCTGCAATCTCCAGAGCTTAGCACATGGCAGAAGCTCAGTAAATCAATGCCAAATGAATTAATAAAATGAACCACATGGTCTCAAGGGGAGCAGCCACTACCTTGTTGGATGGTCTGGCACAGGATGGTGAGGAAGGGCAGGCACTACCTTGGCACTGGCCAGGGGAGTACTGACATCATGGTCCATCACCCCTGCAGGCATCAGGCATCCCCCACTCCCGCCGCAGGGCAGCAAGTCTGGGACTCTGTTCACTTAGAGAATAATTTAGAACTTTTCTGAGCATAGAAATTTTGGAAGTTCATTTTATAAAATCTAAATGGATGACCTGATAATATTTTTTGTAGGTTTTCAGTAATGCAAGTACCAGAGTCAAGAATGACATTTATTGGGAAGTTTCTCCTAAATAATACAACACCTGCATCCTTCCATACTCAACACAGAGCATATAATTATAAACTGTATGAACTAGCATGGTTTATTATTTAATAGGAGTGTGAAGGATAGGATTGAACCCTGTACCTCCTGTTAGTCTGCTGACATGTATGACTGGTTATATTCGATTGTCAAGGGTGTCCTTTCCTGGCCATTTTACCTATAGCAGCCACCTCTATCCAGTCTAGTTCTCTCCTGTTCAATTTTTGATAACACTTATTATTACCTACAATCATGTATGGTTTACTTATTGATGGTCTGCTCCACTTATGCTCTCTAAAATATAGGCTACCTGGAACCTGGGCTTGTCTGATGTTAGCTTTCCAACACATGAAGCAAAACCAGTTTGCATGGTAGGCGTTCAGTGAATGGATGGATGGATGGATGGATGGATGGATGCATGGATGCATGGATGCATGGATGTGGAATTTATTACTGTACAGCCCTGTCTGCAATAATAGAAGCAAACAACTTCTTTTTCTTTTTAATTCTGCAGTACTAGGGATTGAACCCAGGGGTGCTGGACCACTGAGCCACATCTCGGCCCTTAATATTTTTTATTTTGAGACAGCATCTTGCTAAATTGCTGAGGCTAACTTCAAGCTTGTAATCCTCCTGCCTCAAACTCCCAAGTCACTGGGATTACAGGCAAATACCATCACGTCCAGCTAAAAGCAAAATTTTAAAAACATAGTCTTTGACCTCTGAATTCAGGCATAAAATAATCCTTTCTGTTAAATATCTAAAGATAATAAAATACTTCAGCAACATGAGATGAAATAAGAGAAAGAAAGACCTCTCTTACCTCATAAGTTCACTCTGCAACTAAAAGGAGTTCTGAATAACCTAGATAGCTTTAGAAATAAAATGTTGGCAATGAAATCTCCTTAGTGGAGTACTTACATAAGCAGGACTAAGACTTGAGTACTGTCTAACCAAGGAATAGTATTTGCAAAAATAGAAATATCTTTGCATGCCTTTCCAAATCTTCCACAACAACATATTTAATGACTTTATGTTATTTTACTGTATGAATTTCTTTATTGTTGGACATTTATCATAATGTCTCATTATTTTAAGGACTCTTGCTATAAAAAATGTTTGTATTAAAAGTTACATCTTCATGCTAGATGATGAAGTCTATGGAACAAATCCCTTGAAAACATATTGTTAGATTGGAGGATATGAATATCCTTTTTTTCACAGATTTATTTATCTGGGGAGGTTTATTTAGGAAAAGCAGATACATGACAGATTTATTTAGGAAAGCAGATACACATTCAAGGGAGAATGCAGGCTGTCTCCAGTGACAGACATCTTTTGGTTAAAGTAAGAAATACACATTTAGGTGAGAAAGTAGCCATCTTGACAGTGAGAAGCTTTTGGGTAATGCAAGGGATGCACACATTCGGGGGAAAATGCAGTACTCTCCAGATGGAGAAACAACACCCCCTTGACATGGGCATTGATAATTATAAAGGGACAGTAGTTAGGGGCTGGGCTAGAGGTAGAGCAAGAGCAGAGTAATGCAATGCATTTGCACTTTGCCCCTTGTGTTCCTTTTTACACACAAGGGCTTGGATCAAGGGTCAAGGGTAAGGGCTCAGGACATGGGCTAGGTTGCTCATCCAATGCTTGCTTTGCATTTCAAAGGTTCATGGATGGTTCCTGCATTCCAATGGCTTGTGGACATGCCTCTTTTCAGACTCAATCTTTCCTTTTCCATATCCCCAAATGCCTATCTCATTTTGAATAGAATTTTCTTAAGGCATTCATAACTTTCCCCAGACACCTGTTTCTGAGTTCTTGACATGTGAAATGGCCAAGACCCTCAACTTCACCCTGCCTGGAGTGCTCCCCTTTGCCCCAGTGGGTGGGGCTCTAACCCTCCTGTAGAGCCTCCCAGACACCCACTTCCTGCCTGCCTCTGGCCCTGGCTCCCTCCACAGATCTCTGTGCCACTGCCCGTGCCGGAGATGAACTGTTTTTCTAAAGAGTCATTGTTCAGTCCCTTACCCAGGGTCTCCTGCCTAGTGGGTGTCCAGAGTCTGGTTCTGCCTTTCCTCCCTATCCTCCGTTTTTGTGACTGTTGTGGAACACACACAGAGTCTGGAGCTCAAACACTTTTTGTAATGCCTCAGGGCAATTTCTGGTCATCCCTGAAATTTACATAATGTTGCTTCCTTGGTCATATACTCTTAAATGTGATACCCATGTCCCTTTAACATGATCTTCTTTATAATAATCAACTATATAGCATGGGTTCTAGGATACCCTCTGAAAAAACTAGATGACAACTATTAGCAACTCATTAACACTAGCAATTGTAATTACCTAAATCACAAAAGAATGGCATTTAACTTATTTTTGAAATTTTTTATTGCAAAAATATGCATAACTGGAATTTTACGATTTCAACCATTTTTTAGTGTACAGTATAGTAGCATGAAGAATATCTACAATGTCATATAACCATCATTGCTGCTTATTTCCAAAGTTCAACCTCAAACAGAAATTATAATCATTAAGCAATAACTTCCTCATTCCTTCATCTCCCAAACTTGGTAATGTCTATTCTGCTTTCTGTCCCTATTAACTTGTATATTCTAAGTACCTCATATAAGTGGAATCATACAATATCATCTTTTTGTGTCTGACTTATTTTACTTAGTATAATGTTTTTAATGTTCATCCATGTTGTAGCATGTATCAAAATTTCATTCCTCTTTATGGCTGAATAATATTCCCTTATAGGTATATGCCACAGTTTGTTTATCCATTTATCTATTGATGAACATTTGGGTTATTTCATCCTTTTGGCTATTGTGAATAATGTTGCTTTTATTAAATGACTAGCAATTCTAATTACCCTAATTATAAAACAATGGTATTTAACCTGTTCTTATGATTCATCTTTGTTCTAAACATTTCCAATTAGCCACATTCATTCTGAATAATCAGTGCTTTAAACACTATATCAAACTAGCCTAATTTTATTTTATTTGTGAACTAGCCTCAGTCTGGGAATTATTTGAGGAGGTTTATAAAATACAAAAGAATCAAAATAGGTAAATAGAGAGAAATGAAGACAAAACCAAGAATGGCATTGTAAAACAAAGCCAAAGGTAACAAACACAATAATGTTTAATGTACCAGAAATTCTTGTAAAGGAAGTAGGTCACAATTTCTAGGCCTCCTAATGATTGAATGGAGAGAAGATCAGCCACACGTCACAGGATCTGTAAGCAAACAAGAACCTTGCAATAGCTCAGGAGAAATAAGCACAGATGTTCCCCACATTGAATTATAAGAGATTGGGGAGAATCACTTACTGTAATAGATTACAACTTTGTTTTCTTAAGACATGAATGCAAACTGAGTATCATATGTATATTTCTGACAGTGCTGCTCATGGAAGGTAAAAGTATAACATGAAGTCGAATTCAGAAGAAACAATTGCAAAGAGGGTACAAAGAGGAAGTGGCAAATGAAAGCTTTTCAGGTACTCAGCTCTCTATCCAGGGAGAGAATCTGGATCTTAACAGAATTGAATGGGCTGAATACTCTCAAAAATGATTTCTTTTTTTTTTTTTTTTTTTGTTACCAGGGATTGAACCCAGGGCACCCCACTCCCATTACCTGTTATATTTGTTTGTTTATTTGCTTTTTGTAATGTTTTGGGTTTTTTTAGACAAGTTCTTCCTAAGACCTACTTGGGGTCTTGCTAAGTTGCTGAGTCTGGCTTTGAACTTGTGAACCTCCCACCTCAGCCTCCCGAGTTGCTGGGATTTATAGGCATGCAGAACTGCACCCAGCTCTTAATTATTTCTTAGAATAAAATTTTTTATGAATTGAGTAGCAGTGAAGTTTAGATTCCATTTCTTGAGAAGAACCTGGAAGCCCTTTGCCCTTGATATTTATTATGGGATGTATGGAGAAATCCTGTAAGCAGAAAATAGACCTGGTACTCCTTTGTTAAAATTAAAGGACTAGACAACATCAAATGTAAGAAAGAGGAGCAGTGGGAATTTTCACACACTGGTATTAGGATGTGAGATTGTACAACCACTCTGAAAAATGTTTGGCCATTTCTCAAAAACTAGACATTCATGAATCATATGACCTATGTATTTCACTTCTCATTATTTACCCAAGATAAATAAATACAGATGCTCAGAAAAGGACTTGCACAAAAAATTCATAGCAGCATTATCATAGTAATTAAAAATGGGAAAAGTCTGTTCTCCATCAAAGAAGCCTGGATTAATAAACAGCATTTTATTTTCCATAGGCAGTTAAAAGAGACCAAAATTCATCAAATGGTACTTAAGATCTGAGCATCACTCTGTATGAATATTTTAGCTCAAAAGAAAGCTATGAATAAATATCAAGCTCTTATTAGTGAAGAACATTTAGAGGGAAGTGCATTAATGTCTACAACTTAATTTAAAATTCACTAAAAAATAAAGGTGAACAGAGAGATAGGTATGTGGATAACTGATAAAGCAAATAAAGTACAATGTTAATGGTAGACTCTAAGTTGTAGATATATAGCCATGTACTCTAAAATTCTTCCAACTTCCCTGTATGCTTCAAAGTTTTTGCATTTAAAAAATCCAAAAGAAATGAGAAGTCTCAACAAAAATGCCTGCCCAAACAGAAACAGCCATAAGTATACCCATAGAAATGGGCATAAAGTTTAAAAATAATTTAAATTCAAACTTTTAAAAAAAATATAAAAGAGACTTAGATGTTCTTGGGATTTTTATCATTAACCTATGATAGATTTTAAAAATGTTTGTTAATAGTTTGTGCCAATTCTTTGGAAAAATTTCAATGAGGTAATTCTAAACCATGCAAACATCAGCTGATACATTCAACTCAGGATAGCACTACTGCAGTTTTAAGCAAAATCCACAGGGTGGCAGAGAAAAGAAATCACAGAAGCTGTGTCCATTTCTAAAATGAATAATAGAAGATATTTTATTGCTTCTGTTAACAGATCTGCAGACCTTAACATAGAATTCATTATACAGGACATAGAACAAAATTTGCAATCCAAGGCTCAACTCTGATCTTTAATTGAGGGTTCTGTTTATATGAAAAACAATAAAGATGATGACTTGCCATGCTCATTCACGCTATTCTATTCCCTTTTGGGGGTTAGATGAGCAATTGACTTGCAGTGACCCCTTCTCATTGCTCACAAGATGAATCAGGTGCATCTATCACCACCCATGGTCTTCAGTGATCCCAGCCTCCCCACCTCCGGCAGGAACCCAGAAGCCACCAAACCTCTAAACCCATGGTCAAAGCGTTTGCTTCACACTGTTTACAGATACAGTGGAACCCTTCTTACTTTAAGCAAATTCTTTTCCCACTGTTATGAAGATTCAAAGTATCAGAAGAAGTAAATGAAATACAGAGAAAAAAAAATCCTTACAATGTAATTAGAAAAAGGCTAATAAGTGAGTAGGCAAGACATATTTGAGTTCTTCATAGAAATCAACATATGTTTTAAACATAAGATCAACCTCATGATTATTCTGTTTGAGCAGGCCTTGATTTGTCTCCTCTAATTTTCTAAAGTGATTCCTAAATTAAGCCAGTTCTTCTCTAGTTCCCTTCTTTGATACATGTTTTGGGATGGCAATCAAGCAATTATGACTTAAGAAAATGTCAGCAGTTGTCTGGTTTACTTTGTTTGGAAGGAGGAAGATGAATGAGAAAATATCAAATCTGTGAAGACAGAGTTCCTCTTGCCAACAGAGGGCATATTTTTGGACCATTGGAAATGACTGTCCATGTAGTAATTCTGCAGTCACATCATGCTACTGGAACTCTCCAGAGATTATTAATGCAAAGGAATCAGGGACACGGCACATACAGCGTTCAGGTATGAGATGGAAAAAAAAAAAAAAAAAGCAGATGACTGCTCTCAGACACTAACCACTGAAAAACCAACCCCTGCTTTAACGTGAAGATCCCATAGCCTGTTCTACATTGTGCTGAAAAGCAAATTCCTTGACAATTCCCTCCCTCCCTTCTCTTCTTTATCCCCTTAACCTGACGAATGCCACCCTGTGGGAACAGGACATGGGAACTCTCACAATTTCAGACTGTTCATGTTTGTCTCTGCTGGACTTGTCTAGCACGTTGACTCACCCTTTTCCTAAGTAGGCAGCAACTAGATAAATTGGTGTCATTTAGGAGCACACCCTTCTCTAAATGCTTATTCAGCTGCATTTCCAATAATTTGGAACTTCCACCTTCATTTACATTTCAATACCTATTTATGATCTGAAGTTTTCATTCTGTCACTTTGTGATCACAATTCAAGCTAAGCACTTTATATTATGAAATTGGGAAATGCTGTGCCAGCTGAAAAATACACTCTCATAATTGTAATAATAATAAAAGCAAAAAAGACAGTTTGCCTGAAAATTAAAGAACTCAGGGCCCATCATCTTATAACAAATATGTATTTTACTGAATAGCTAGAAAAGTCATATTAAAATATGTGTGCTCCCCCAAAAACTTTTTGCTCAAAAATAGGAAAAAAAACTCTATTTCTCTTGCTTTCTCTTTCTTTTCCCCATATTGCATTGTTCCCCAAAGTGAAATTTTCCTTTTTTTTTAAAAAAAAAAGAAAATTTTTCCATTAATTATAGCTACTCTAGAGTAAATACCATAGTTTTTAATGTTGTGTACCATCTTTCCCTCCAGTTCATTGGGTTGTTTCAGAAATAAGTCAATTACTTGCAGACAGTCCTCTATATGGTAAAACAAACCACATGGCAAAATATTGGCGTAGATTATCCCTGTGGACAAATGTCAAAGCTGAGACACAGTAAGGTAGCATGACTTGTCCAGCTGATGCAAACATTTCACATCTCCTGGACTGAATGGTTGGTTAGGATAGCTGAGCAGACCCTAGGGCTAGTTGGGCAATGCTTGGTGTGTAACCCCCAATGGAACAGATAATAACACACTCTTATGGTCACAGATTCTGGCAAGCCAAACACCTGTTGCATTTAAACCATGGGTCAAAAGATGGATCTGTCAAGAGGACCTGTGTATGTTCATCCATCCCCACAAAAGAAAGATAGCTCCAGCAGAGACCAGTCAATGGTGAAATTAACTACTAAGATTGGCATGTATATACACATCCATCTTGGGAATTTTAACTATACCAAGTATGCAGGAGCATCATGATGGCTATATTGGATGAACCCATACATCATGCTATATTTCCCCCAAATGACACATCACCTGTTTATTAAAGACATCCTTCATTTATTCATACTTTAAATTCCAAACCACTAAAGATAGTTCTCTTTAATGTTAAACAATTCATGTTCATTGTTGACTTTCTGAAATTATATGAAAGGAAAAAAAGATAAAATGTCAGTTAAATAAAACTCACATTTGGGTATTTGAGTACTCCAGTTAAGAAGAAATAAGATGGGTAGAAGCAATAAATTTCTCATACATTATACTTAGCAAAGTTATAACCATGTTTTAAGATAATCCAAATTGTTGTAAAAGAAATCTACTCCAAATCCTTAATTTTTCAGATTAAGAAACATGAGCCAGACATGATGAGATTTCTCTGTGCAGCCCAGAAAGGTAGCTGGATGTGTTCATGAAATAAAAAGAAATTTGGCACCCAGGGTTGCCCATCTTAAGTCTGATACAGAGTATCAGCCATTCACAGCCAGCTGGAAACAGAATTCTCCACACTTGCATTCATTCTCCAGGCAGTGTGCCATGGGGGAAAGAAATCAAGATTTAGAATCAGACAGTTCTGAATTCTCAATACAGACTCCTTCACTTACCAGCCATCTATCTCGTGGTTGTGTAACAAGAAATCTCTTGTAGTCGTAGTTTCTTTATCAACAAGTTGGGTATCATCAGACCTATCTTGATGTAAGGGTTAAGGATACTGATCAGGTGCACCAATAAATTGTAGCTATTTCTATTATCTTCAGGAGGCTTGTATATGGAAAGAGACTACTAAAGACTTAGCCTCAGTAGGGTATGTTCTATGGCTAATTGTTCTAGAAGAAAAAAATAATAGCTATAGCGGTTATTTCTCAGTCTCCCCATCCCTATCCCCAGATACCTTTAGCACCTTGTATTTTAGGATTAAAGTCATTTATTTTGAGGTATCTGGCCTAGTCTAGAGGTTTCATGTGTGATCATGAAATAGTGGAAAGCTAGCTACACAGCCCTCACAGGGTCTGAGTTGAACAACAGGGTATCAGAAGATGTCCTGAGCAAGAGAGCCAACCCACTGTAGTGGTAAGGATGATGGGAATGTGTTTACAAACAACAAAAACTGAGCATGGGTCATTGTCCCACTGTACCCATAGGATTTTATATTATGGAAGTGACTGAGTGATGACACAAGAAGGCCAATGCCATTGAAAGAAGAATTTATTATTTGTATTTCCTATAGAAGGAGGCAAGCCAAGCCACACAGGGCCACATGGGGAGCACTGAGCTTGGTCAGGAGGCAGAAGCAGGAAAGAGGAATCTAGGCCAGAGCTCTTATTGGGGCTTCCCAGAGAAGGCAAAGGAAGTCAGGGTAAACAGCATAGGGCTGGTCAGTGTGAATAACTTCAGGAGGCTTGGGGCAATCAGAGTGGTCTCTCGGGCCAGTCAACCCTGGCCCTGGGATGACTTAGCAGGTTAGAAATATTGACATGGGTGCTTTGGCTCTCCACGTAAAGATGGCAGAGTACAGTTACAGTTTTCCTGATTATGTTCAGTTGAGGTAAAATATCATACCCAATATAAGAAAACCATCACTGAGGAATTTTAAAAAACAACTAGGGAAGGATTCTGGATTGTCCATTTTCTTAAGGATCAGTAAAGTCCTGACTACTGAAGGCAGCCCACCTGGTAAACTTGTCCACATTGAATATGCTTTGGCTGCTGTAGCTAGAGGAGCCCCTTCAGTGGGAATTAAAGCTTCAAGTCATGTGGTATTAGCACCTGAAAAGAAACAGAAATCTATTCTGTATGATGAATGAAGTGCACACAAAGTGTAACCAATTACCAAACATAGAGGTTTGGTCTACAGTGGCATGGGCCCAGATTACAGAGTGCTCCTGCACAGGGCTCGAAAACTTGCTCAGCAATATTATCTTGTTTACCAAGAACCCATTCCCACAGCTCAGCTGGTACAGACAGCAGCTTCTGTGATGCAAGAATATACCCAGTCAGGTGGTATTCATCCATTTGGAGTTTCTTTATACTTATTTGTGGATGGAATGAGGGACAGCCATATTTATTTCAGTCAGATCCATCTGGAGCTCACTTTTCCTGGAAGGCCACAGCCATGGGAAAGAACTATGTGAATGGGAAAACATTCCTTGAGAAAAGATATAACGAAGATTTGGAACTTGAAGATGCCATTCACACAGCCATCGTAACCCTAAAGAAAAGTTTTGAAGGGAATATGACAGAAGATAATATAGAAGTTGGAATCTGCGATGAAGCTGGATTTAGGTGGCGTACTCCAACTGAAGTTAAGGATTACTTGGCTGACATAGCATAATAATGAAGTGACTGCACGATCCAGAATTTCAGATAATCTGTCTACCTAAACATGTTCAAAGAACATTTTATCTTGCAAACTTTTTGCGTACTTATTTCTACATGGTTTAATGGACTGATGTTTTTAAAATGACACTTATAAATCATAATAAACTCTTAAATCAAAAAAAGAAATATTGACATGGCATGTGAAAGTTAGATAAAGGAAGTGATTGTTAGTAGACTTGGACTTGGTTCATTGGGATATTATTCTTAAGCAAGTTGTATTATCTTTAGGAATTAGTTAGCCCCAGGAGGGACAGTCTCTCTCCAGGACTATAAGGCCTGAGCCCCATAGCAGATCATAAGATAGAAAAAAAGAGTCATGATTAGCAGTCACCAGAGTTCCAACAAGTATTTCCCCTTAGTTCATGTTATTTTCTATTTATCCCTCAACCAACTAGTCCTCCTCAATGGAATACAGAAATTTCTTTCTTTTTAATATGTAAGTAGTAAGCAGCCTTGTTTTAAATTATCATACAGATGGAGTCTGGAGTGACTTTTACTCTGCCTAAATAAAGTTCACTTAAGACCTGTGATGTTATGTTGAGTCAAGTCACAGAAGTCCAAGGACGAAAGGGGTCTTTTAAGTCACTCAGTTCAACTCTTCATTTTCCATCTGGGGAATCAGTCATTAAACATTCTTTTGAGGTTTAATGGCTTAAATAATATTAAAATCAAATGTAGAATATAATTAAGCATGTGAATAAAAGAATAACCACCCTCTGACAAAAAGTGGTTACATTTCAGAGTACAACTAAAATTTTTTTCTTTCATTGTCTTTCTCTCCTCAAAGTTATGAAGTGGAGATATTTTTGTCAAGTCTTTGCAGATCAACAGAAGTTAGGAAAACTACAGGAGCCATTCTCAGTACATATTTCTGTGTATGGACTCATCCCGATGTCCTCAGTACAATCAACAGACTTCAAACAGTCAAGACCACCCATCAGACCAAGACAGGCCCTCACCCAATAGACACCTGTATGAATTCCTTCCTGGAAAGGAATTCCTTCCATTCTTGATTTTCTTATTTAATTCTGTTCCCTATATCCCTGCTTAAAAGTAATAATGGAAAGACAGCAAGAATGGCTATATTAAATTTCAGCTGCCTGAAAGTCTAATAATAAGGATGGTATGCAAGGAACTAGAAAAACAGAATGGTGGAACATGAAGCATGTCTTTCAATTAGAAACTCTAATTGCAGGGAGATGCCAAGGGTACCAGTGATGCCTGGACTAATTGTCATCATACCTGGACTTATATGCCTTTCTGAAGTTCAGAGTATTATGAAGACATATATACTACCTAGAAACAAACATGGTGAGAAGTCTATTAAAAATAAAAATCATTTCTTTAATTTAGTTATTTTATCACAGTAAAAATGCACACAGGTTAAAAATTCAATTAGTTCTACAAAGCTAGTTATGAAAAAAACCAGCAGTTTCCTACCTACCAAATTTCCTCTTCTCAGCAGCAGTTACTTAGAATTATTTTAGTCTTTTGATATTTATGTGTCTAAACCTATACTATATTTCTTAAATTCCTCCCATCCCCAATTTTAGGCATTTCTATGGATCTCCCACTTGGACAAATGACAATGTAACTCTCCTTCAGCTCCTCCCCAAGAAAACACACTAGACCCCACCACATCTACAGACTTTACATTCCTTTGTACTCTCAAGAAACTTATTTGTAGTTAGAATTGTGGTTAGATCCTTACTTACATCATTGTCAATATGTAAATGCTATTCATTGCTGAGCCATGGAATGCACTATGATGAACTTGTCTTTCTTGTGTAACTTTTAATCTTTCAAGTAGCTGATCATTGTTTTGCTTCTTCTTGGCGTTGTGCTTATTACAATTAAATCCAAGTTATGCAAGCCTCTGTAGTTCACACTCCTAAGGCAATCTATTAATTTCATTTGCTGAAAGTTTCTCCTGCATTGAACTATGCTGACTGATTTGTGAGATTCTACAGGCTGCCATCTTGAGCTCTTCATTCTCTTCTTGGATGTCTCCTTAATTTCACCAGTGGGCTGGGCTCCTATTTCCTGGGTCCTACATCAATTGCTTTCCTTGTTTACTCCCTTACTTTGGCGGAACTCATCTGCTTATGAGTTCAGCAAGGAAGGGTGCATACAAGGGAAATAGTTCAATATTTAGTATGTTGTATTTCTTTCTCTGTTGTTTTCTAATGTTCAATATGACTGTTAGGAAATCCAATACCTGTTTTGTTTTTGTTTTGGCAGTGCTGGGGATTGAATCCAGGGCCTTGTTTAAGTTAGACAAGCACTCTACCACTGAGCTATGTCCCCAGCTCACTATTCTGATTCTTAATTCTTTGAAGAAATGATTTTACTTGTCCCTTTCTGGAATTTTAGACTTTTCTCTTTGTTCCCAGTGTTGTGAAATTTCACTGAGATGTGTTGTGGTGTGGGTTTTTCCCATCCATTGTGCCAGCACTTGTTGCTAAGATTTTGAGTAATCCATGGTCATACAGATTCATTCCTATATTTCCTTCTTAGGATTTTTATATTTTTGGGACTTTGACCCATTTTGACCTGTTTTTTTTTTATTGTTTTTTATATGACACACAATTGGGATCCAACTTCATTTTTTTACCTGTGGATATACAGATGTCCCAGCACCATCTATTGAAAAGATTATTCCTTACTCCTATTTAAATTTTTGACATGTGTATTGAAATCCAACTGACTAGATACTAAGGTTTATTTCTAGATCCTCAATTCTATTCTATTGATATATGTCTATTCTTATGCCAATACCACACTGTCTTAATTACTTAGTATAGTTTTGTAATAGTTCTGAAATTGGAAAGTGGGTCCTTCAACTTTGTTCTTCATTTGAAGATTACTTTGGCTATTCTAAGTTCCTTGAATTTCCATATGGATTTTAGAATAGGCTTGTTGATTTGTGTAAAGATGCCATCTGGGGTTTTGATTGGGATTGCACAGAATCTATAGATAAATTTGGAGATTATTTTCATTTTTATAATAGTAAGTCTTCTGATCTTGAAAAGTTAGGATGTCTTTTCAATTATTTAGGTCTTCTTTAATTTCTTTCAGCAATGCTGTTTAGTGTTCAGAATAAAAAAGTTTTACACTTCTCTTGGTAAAGCCATTTCTAAGTATTTTATTCTTTTGAATGCTATTCCAACAAATCACATTAGTTTTTAAACCTATATTGACTTCACTGTAATCAAGCTATATCTTAAAGTGTTTAAGTATTATAGCATACTTCAGTTGATGGTTTTTCTAATCTTAGTGGACATAAATGTGACTTGCAATTAACCTTAGATTCAATACAATATGGTATCAGATGTAAAGTCTATAAAACATCTAAGTGGAGATGAGCACTAGGAATTTGGATATGTCAACAGGAAACCCAGAAGATAAGGCAGAACTACAGATAGAAATGTGGGGATCATCTTAAGTTTGATATTTAAAGCCACAACAATGAGATTCCTTTAGGGAAAAGAGCACAGAGAAGAGAAAAGGACCCAGGTTGCAGCCTCAAGAAATTTATCTCAACAAATAGAAGCTGAGTAGAAGAGGAGGAAACAGCAAAGAAAATGTTTTTGAGCTTATTGTCCTTATTGACAGAAGACCCTATAGGGACAGGACTTTGTCCCTTTTGTTCTCTAATAAACCCCTGAGTTGAACATTTTACTACATTTAGATATTAACCTACATGCCACAGATAAATTGGAAAAAGTCATTTGGAATAATCTGTTTACTTGGGAAATAATATATTGATTCCTCACCAGCTCTTTTATATCAGAAAATCCTACCTGAATACAAATAAATAAATAAACCTTTCAGGTCTTTAGAGAAACATTTTAATCTGATTTTGATTGTGGACAGAAACTAAGTAAGTGCTTATTGCTCAATTACCTAGAGTAATTGTCTAAAGGCAGAAAAGAAAAACCAGTCAGAAGTACTGTAGCACTCACAATTAAAACCAGAAATGTATACAAAAATCTCCTAAGGCGTTCATATTCCATTTGCTGTCACATTTCTATATAGGCAGGACACCTTAAGCAGTAAGGACACAAACTGGTAGTCATGCTAATTCACCTGCCTTTCATTTACCATTTATGACTTCACTGATGTTGAATCTTATCCATTTCTATCCCTCACATCAAGTACCATTACACCATATCCTCAAGGCAGTGGTTCTCAACCAGGGGATATTCTAACCCCAGAGAACACTTGACAACATCTGAAAACATTTAGTTGTCACAACTGAAGATGGGGTGATCCTGACATCAAGCAGGTAGAAAGCAGGAATGCTGCTAAACATCCAACCATCTCCAGAACAGATTCCCACAACAAAGCATCATCCAACCCGAATATCCATGGCGTAGAGATTGTGAAACCCCACCTATAGGTGTAGGTTTTAATGTATATTTATATGTACATGAACTTTCTGGGGGCAAAGTCTATAGCTCTTACCAAGTTCTCAAAGGAGATATACCTCAAAAACTTAAACACTGACTTTAATGGATACTTCATCTTGGCCATGGTTAAAAAAAAAAAAAAAAAAAGACCTATTAATTCCACTTTACAAACAGAAGTCACTTATCTAATTAAGACATATCTATGCCAGTCAGATTTCACTGTCCCTTTCCACTGTCCATTGTCATTCATAGATTTTCCCACCGCTAGGTTCTCCAAGTAACCCATCCCTCAACGGGAACAAAACAACGATTATGATTATGGGTGACTAATGACTACGCTATAGCTTCATGATATGATATAGTTCATTTAATCAAAATCCATTTACTCAATGCCTACCATGTTTAACCACACAGATAGCCAGTGGGCCTATGGTGATGAATACAAACTTACAACCTAGTACCAGGAAGATATTAACAAAATTAAAACGTGTAATTTAAAAGTCAATAAGGGATAGGGTGAAAAGTGAAGGCCAGAGGCTGAAAGGATGAGCAGGGAGGACTGCACATTCAAGATCACTGCACACCATGTTCCATTCAGTATTTGATTCCACCCAAAATCCAATAGGCAACTAAATCCTTGCTGGCTAGTTTAAACAAGTCTGTGATACCTATATCCCAGTCCAGGTAATTTGGAATATATTCCTATTCAACTAACATTTCTTAGTCATTAAGAGACCAATTTGGGAGCCTCAAGGCTATGGAGCATTTGAGACCATCAAATGCATAAGCTTCCTGTGAAGGGAAGCCCCATCGATGGACCTAATCAGAAATCAAAGTTGTAGAAGGTTAAGATAAAGAATAAAGCCCATTTCTAAAATGCCTTTTCTGATAATAAGCAGACACAGATAATTACAATTGCTATCAATAAGATATTTTAAGTTTTCTGTCACTGCTGTAAATCGGGAGAGGGTGAACTTTACTCCCCACCCCCACAAATAAGCTACTCAGTAAATCGTTGGGGATCAGTCTAAATCGGCCAAGGAGACCTGGCCATCAATTTTTAATGCGGCTGTTATCTTAAATCTCGAACTCATCAAAAAACCCCAGGTTGGTAAAAATGCTGGGGGTTTCCGTGGGAGTGAGGTAAAAGGCGACTGGTGAGAGAACAAAGGCGGCGCGTCCCCGTAAAAGGCCGTCCGGCCCCGGCCTTACGGGAGACTGGGGCCGCGAGTAGAGGGTTCCCGAGTGGGTGCCCTATGCCTCGCGGCCCCGGCGCTCCTCTGCGGGGTCCGCCCGGGGCAGGCGCCTCAGCTGGTGCACGTGAGGGCACAGCCAAGTCGGGCACGCCAGCCGGGAAGGCGCTTGGGAAGGGACGCGGGGGCCAAAGCCAGGACGCCGGCCGAGTGAGTGAGCCGGCGGGAGACTTGTGAAACACACCTCGGCCCCGTCCCCCGAGATCACTAGGCTGCCAGGACCCGGAGTAGAAGCCGCCCGAACCGGGAGTAGAAGCCGCCCAGAGAAAGCACGCGGGAAGGGAGGAGCGCCTAGGGACAGAGGGCGACGTCCCCTGCAGTTCCCGTCCGCGAGGCCCCGCCCCTCGCGCTTATGTAATAGGGGCGCGCTGCCATTGGCCCTCGCGACCGGAAGGGTGCAGGCGTGTGAGAGGGGTGGAGCGGGAGGCCGCCGCAGGAAGGCGAGGGGGCGGGGCCGAGAGGCGCTGGCGGCGCTGGGGTGACTGGGAGCGCGGTGCGGCGTGCGCGGGCACGAGGCCGAGTTGCCTACCTAAGGCTCAGGCGGCTTCGGGCGCGCGCGGCGGCGGGTGTGCGAGGCGCGGGCTGTTGTGTTCCCGGCTCTCCTCTTTCCCCTCCTTGGCGGGTGGAGGAGGCCGAAGCGGTGCTGGGCGTGCTCCCCCTTCCTTCCCTCCGCGACTTTCCCCAGCCCTCTCGCGCTGCGCGGTTTCTCCGACGCAAGACTGTCCCGGCCCGGGTGAGCGGCGGCAGGGGCGGCGCTGACGCCACAGGACGCCCGGGAATCGGGGTGGGGGACGGCCGGCTAGGGGCGGCGGGGACCGCGGGGCGCGAGGGGCGCGGGGGCTCCGGCTTCCCGGGAGGTGGCGGGGCCCGTCCCGGCGCGGGCCGCGGGAAGGAGGGGACGCTCGGGTGCCTGCCAGGCCCTGCAGGTGGCCGGGTCGCAGGCCGGCCGCGGGAGCAGCAGTAACCTTACCCGCTGGCGACAGCAGCTGGTCGGTATCTCGAGGCCGGGCTCCCCGCGACCCAAGGGGCCGGGTTTCGTACAATCAAGGCCTCCAGCTGACAAATCTCGGGCCCGGGTCGGTGAGGACTGGCGGGTAGGTGAGGGTTATGTGGTCTTTGGTGGCAGTAAGGAGGAGGGGGCTCACTGAGGCGGGAGAAGACCTGTGCTCCAGTCTGCAGCTGGGGTATTGGAGTGTTGAGTGAAGAAGCCCTTACTCTGGTGATTCTCCCGCCCTTCTCCCCAGATGGACGTAGTTTTAAAAGCTAGGGTCAGAATGTTGAGCACTACTGCCTGGGCCTCTTCCTTTCAGATGGTTACGGATAATCAGCCTACTTCCTGAATCCAAAATCCTTTTCTGCTCTTAATAACTTGGTTTGCTTTTAAAAGGGCTTACTTGTTGCCTCCTGCGAGAGCTCATTTTGAAAGAATTCGTCCGTTCTATTACTACTTCCTTTTTTGCAGCCCCCTCGGAAAACCACACTAAATTAGAGTTGTATTAAAACTCAGCTTTTAGGTTATTTGCGAACTATTTCTTACCCTCCAATTTGTCACATTTAATCAGGGAACAGTTATGCATACGATTTTGCAGAACATTCGATTGGTTTGAGAACCAGTCCTGAGTTGAGCTGTCCAAAAGCAGGTGGTTTGTTCGTTTGCATTTTTGCTTTCAGAAAGGAAATCAATGCAGTGTGCTGTCAGAAGTTAGAGGCCTACCCCATGCTATTAGCCTGTTTGGTAAAATTTTTTGCCTGATTTTCTGTCTCAAAAATAAGAACAAACGACAACTGCCATTTATTTGTTGAAGTTCATATGATTTTTTTGTTACTGTTAATATGTGACAGTGAAAATGGGTTAATCTGTCATGTAATGTTTTATTTTGTTCATCTTATGACTGCTTTGTACAGATCACTGCATGAAAATGTTATCAAAATAGTTAATAGCTTCTAGATAGCAAGGAAACTTATAGAATTAGTGGTCTGCCATTGTGTAAGATTTTTCTTCAGTATAGCAATTAGGATTTTAATTGTTAAAATTTGTTTAAAACAATTTTATCCACAAAAGCAGTGTATTAACATACATAAAATATATTGTGTGGAAGAGTTAAGATTAAGATCGGAGTATTCTAACATAAGATTCTGATACTAAGACATTGAGACATTAAGAATGTTACAAAACATTGATGTACATAAAGATTGAACTGCAGTCATCCAAATAAACTTTAAGTATACTTTTGGAAAAATAATGCCATTTGGCTTAAAATTAATAAGGCCTTGGTTTAATAAAAAAAAAAAAAAAAAAAGAAGCATAGTTTTAAGGGCTAATAGCTGGTAGTTCCCACCATTATTTGGTGGGAGTGGGGTTCTGGAATTAAGCTAGCATACTAAACATTTTTATAATTGGTAAGATCTTCAAATGGCTTGAAAAAAGAAAAAAAGGAAAGCATTGAGCCTCTTCTCTATTTTATGGCTTTCAGTTCATAATGCTAGTGGGAACTTGTCCAATCAGTTTATTCACTTATTGTGTCCCCCCAACCCCCTTTTTGGAGGTAGAAGGGGAGTTTCATTTCTATGAAATGCCTAGACCTTATAATCATTTTCTAATTAGGGTTTCCATCAGAAAAAGCAGCACTCTTTCCTGGTGAAATTGATGTCAATCCTTGTGTGTTCATGTTCTGCAATGATTTAAAAGTTTAAAAATTATAATGCTAATCAAAGCTATATATAGGAGTTCTACTTAGGATCCAATTTTAATATATTTCATAAAACACTTGAGACTCATTATAGATGCTTTATGAACAGTTTTAACTTGTCTAATAGAAGTCTTTAATTCTAATGAGAAAGTAAAATAACTTATTTTAGTGATAATTATTTCTAACTCATATATGTTCACTTTTGATCATCAGTAATAAAAAGTAGTACCTTCAGCTTTGTAAGAGTGTCCCTAACCTTAAACCAGGTTCATTCTCTCAACTGGAAACTAATTAAATCTCATGGTGACCAACTTTTTAGGAAAATTTAAGATGGCACAGTAATTTCATGAAACCTAAGTATTTAAGAGAACAATTCCCCTTTGGTAAGATGATCTCCTTTAGAAGGATTAGTTAAAAGCTCTGATTTCTCTTAAACATTTAAGAATTGCAAACCATAACAGTAAATACCTGAAAGGAAAATTAGCTTTGCAAAATACCAAGTAAATGATACTGGGAAACTAAACTTTTTTGGGAAGCTTTTAATAAAGTGAACAATCTTAGGTATATAGCTCAAGGACTTTTTACAAATAAACATACCTGTTCAAAATATGGTACATTTTCAGCACCCCATAAGCTCCTTTCTGTCCTCTCTTCCCAAATCATTGCTCCATAAACCTCAGTGTGACCTCTTTCACTATAGAGCCTTGCTGTGGGCCTGGCAGTACTAGGGTTGGGACCCAGGACCTAGCACAGGTTAGGCTGATGCTCATGCACAGTCTCATACCCCCAGGCTCCTTTGCCTGAATTTTGTATAATGTATATTCTTTGTAACTAGTTTCTTTAACATTGAGATACAAACATGGTCTCACTTGAAACAATTATTATTTTAGACTGCTGCTTAGTATTTCATTGTGTGTATTGTGTTTTTGTATATTGATGTATCCATTTTACAATTGATGGGCATTTGGATTGTTCCTAATTTTGGAACAGATTTTCTGAACATTTTTGTATGCATCTTGTGTATATACATCTTTATTTCTGTTGACTATATACCAAGAGAAGAATTGCTAGGTCATAGACAACTGCCAACCAGTTTTTTTCAGTGGTCATACCAGTTTATAATCCAATAGCATTGCCTGTGAGAGTTTGAAAATCCATACATTTTGATTGCCAAAAGTTTTTATAAAATTTAAGGCTTTAACTCTGGGACAGTTACTTAGATTACTCAGTATTAGAAAAATTAAGTCCCTCTAATGCCTCAACTTCTGTTTTTAGATATGGCTCGTGGACAGCAGAAGATTCAGTCTCAGCAAAAAAATGCCAAAAAACAGGCTGGACAAAAGAAGAAACAAGGACACGACCAAAAGGCTGCTGCCAAAGCTGCCTTAATATATACCTGCACTGTCTGTAGGGTAAGAGGGCTTGAAAGACATTGCTTGGTGGATGGTTCTTTCATTGTAAATTGATTCGTATAGGTTAAAATTTTGTAACCCTAGCAAAATAGATGGTGTATTTGAAATAGTAGATTTCACAGCTGGTTATTTTAGGAACTTGTCTTAATTCAACAAAACTTTGTGCATGGCTTCTTTGGCCAGGCACAGATCTCCATGAGGTGAGGAACAAAGAAGAAAACAAAATCCTTTTCCTTAAGTAGAATAAAGATGTCTTCATGAGGGCATGTAGTATACCTTGAACTCTGTAAGAAACTTAGGTCTACATTCTTGATTTGGATTTGACTAAACTTTGTATTATGCTAGTAAAAATACTTCTGGTTATGTAGTATACCTTGAACTCTGTAAGAAACTTAGGTCTACATTCTTGATTTGGATTTGACTAAACTTTGTATTATGCTAGTAAAAATACTTCTGGTTATGTATATGGCTTTTACATTTTTTTTTCCTTTCACTAAAATCCATAGTTAGAGTATATATTAAAACCATATAAAATATATTCATGTTGAAGGCTCTTACTAGAATTAATTTGTTTTTATAAATATAAAGAACAATAGCATCTGTGGAGTACTTATCCTGTGTAAGACTCAATCCAGGTATTTTACATATAGTCACCCATTTAACCCACATATCAACCCTATGAGGGGCAGTACATATTGTACAGAAGAAGAAACTGAATCATGAGACCTAAATAACATATGTGGGCCTTTCAGCTAATGAAATAGAAGAGATAAGAATCTGAACTTGGGTAGTCCAGCTTCAGAGTTCACCCTCTAGAACACTGTTCCACTGTTCCAGCCTCTTGAAGTTTTTCTGAAATCCCAAATCAGGCACTTGCCTGTTTGTATAAGCTCATTACCCCAATTAATGAAAGGAAGTACCAGAGGAAAGTAACATAGTGGGATTGGTCCTTACATAATCACACACATAGCTCTCCAACCCCATACCTGAGTGGAATGGACGGTATGGACGGCAAAGGATCTTGATAAAACATGATTGCTGGACTGAAGATTGTCATCTATTTAAGTTATAATGGGTGAAATAGAAGTTTATAACTACACAAGAATTCTCAATAACTGAGTGTGGCAGCGCTTACCTGTAA
Source organism: Glaucomys volans (assembly GCA_020662805.1). Taxonomy (NCBI): domain Eukaryota; kingdom Metazoa; phylum Chordata; class Mammalia; order Rodentia; family Sciuridae; genus Glaucomys; species Glaucomys volans. The sequence goes on along the minus strand of JAJEJO010002223.1, from coordinate 285,239 downwards.
TCCTAGCAGCTCAGGAGATTGAGGCAGGAGGATCACAAGTTCAAAGCCAGCCTCAGCAACTTAGCAATATACTGTCTCAAAAACGAAAAAGAAAGGATTTGGGATGTGGCTCAGTGGTTAAGTGCCTCTGGGTTCAATCCCTGGTACAAAAAAAAAAAAAAAAAAAGTTCATTAATTTAGCAGGAACCTATTACACTAAACACCTTGTTCATATTGAGCTTTGGCACATTCAAAATGATGAAATTGTGCAGCTTCTGATTCTGTTTGGAAAAAGGGCGAAAAGGTAGAAATAAATTTCCCTAGGTTAGTGATGAAGAAATACCTTGATCTAAAAGTACAAGAGTTCGTTCACATATTTAAAAACTCAAAACCTTTTATTTCATGTTGTATATAATTATGTTAAAAAGTAAATAAATGAAGGTCCTTGCCAAAGGAATCCATTGCTATGCAGTGTGTTATTTGAGAGCTGAAATGCCTAGCATTGGGTTAAAAACAGGTCTTAGGTAAACTCTGGTATTAGTTTCCTTAGCATGTAGAACAAGGATGATAGTAGAAGCTAGAAATTACTGTAAAGGTTCTGGGAGATTTAAGGTAATTTATTGGGCCCAATAAGAGTTCAGTAAACATTACCTGTTGTTTGCTGCAAATGAGATAAACAAAATACTTTCCTATTTGACTTTCCCCTTCTATGTTAAATTTAAGAATGTTAGGAATTTATTTTGCAAGGTTCCTCTTTATATGCTAGTTGCTAAGTTGTTGGAACTTAAAAGGCATTTTGTGATAATTGTCTATTATGAGCAAGTTCAGGGTTTTAAAAGGTAACACCTTTTTTATTTCATACATGAAGTCCATTTCTTGTTTTTTACAACATTTTTAAATTAGACACAAATGCCAGACCCTAAGACCTTCAAGCAGCACTTTGAGAGCAAGCATCCTAAGACTCCACTTCCTCCAGAATTGGCTGATGTTCAGGCATAAAGTTGTTTACAGGTAATTGACTTTTTTTTTTAAATTGGTTTGTTAATGTCATACTTAGATACAGAAGCAAAACTATTTTCTTTAACTGTGAAGTTAATTTCTGCCTTCTGAATCTTTATCGCTGCTGCTTTTTAATGTTTAACTTCATTACTCAAACTTAGCAATTGTTACTTATAGTTTACTAGAATGCTTTACAATTGTTAAAAGTTTTTTCTCAGACCATTTTCCTTCCATGCCTTTGAAACATCCAAGTTTTTACTACTGTGCCAAAATTGGGAGAGAATGGACACTGGCCATTTCTAACTCAAGAATGAGAGAGAGTGACCAGCTGCAAGACAATAGTTATTTCAAAGATTTTTGAGGG